>ML769802.1:0-50623 GCA_009733575.1 Gymnopus androsaceus JB14
CCAAGGTCCCTGGGTAGATGGAGTGTTGTACGGCTAACCACACCACCAACAACAGTTGTGTTCTGTGGAATGGACACAGTAATATGATCATCATCAACTGCAGGTTAAAAGATGGCCATTAGTGCAAGAAACAAATTTTGAGAGCAGCCACATACTATGAGGATCTGGATGTTGGGGAGTTAGAGGATTCACATTTTGAGTGAGATGGGTTTGGTAATGAGATGGAGGCTGTTGCTGGAAATACAGGGCCCAGTATGGAGGTGGCAGAGGACCTTGCAAGTGATAACCAGGTGGGGGTCCAGGAGGTGGCGGAGGACCTTGCAAGTGATAACCAGGTGGAGGTCCAGGCGGAGGCAGATACTGAGGAGGATAAGGTCCTTGGTTGTGAGGAGGAGCTTGCTGCGGAGTGATCTGGTGACTGCTCACAGGAGGTCCATGGATAAAAGGATGAGTCAGTAGGACACCTAGCCAGTAGCCGGCACGAGGCGCACGACGTTGAAAGCATTCTATGTCCTCTGGAGTAAGTTTTTTGTTAGGCATGTTCAGCGAAAGACTCACCTATGTACTCTCTCCCTTTTATACTTCTCATTCAAGCCCCCGGAACAAGCTTGGAATGGAGCGCATCATCAATTCAATTGTGAGGCTCAGGAAACAGATTTTGCAGAAGCAAAGCAAAGAGGAAAGGTATACTTGCAGGGCAAAGGCTGAGAGTTGCTCAAAGGTCGCTGAAGTCCAGTTCTCAATATGCTCCCAGGTTCAGATATATCAAGTTGTAGAGAAAAATGTTCCTCAGATGGTCTAGTGTCGAGGGGACCCGAGGAATATGCAGGTGACCATGACGTGGTAATGAGAGCAGAGGCGTTGAGGCTATGATGATGTAGGGTGCCTCGAGGTTCCGGCATGACGTCGGTTTGTTTGGTTGTAAATAAAATCAGTAAGGAGAGTTTTGCCAAAAGTATGCTACTAATTGACAATCGGCTGTTATAATGAGACACGGCATAATCTGTGTGACAAGGAGCCTAATCTAATGCGGACTGGCTGGGTGAGTCACGGGGGAATAATGTAATATGGACAGATGGTAAATTACAGGGGCCAATTCATTAGGCTTACATGGTCTCCTGGGAACGTCAGGTAAAGGAACTAGATTCGGAAATGGAAACTGAGCAGGTGGGTTGAACCTAGACGTAAATGCTTACTTGGTCCATAGATATAATGATGGAACCGCGCCCTCACAATACTCGTCGTACTTCTTCCACACCGCTACGCGCTCCTCTTCTGTCTTGGACTCGAGTGAAGCAAGAGTAAGCTTGGCAGCAAATGTCGTGGATGCCATTCCAGCATTGATTCTAGGACTCAAAAGGGGGTTGGTGAAACCAATACCATCACCAACAGTGACCCATCCGGGGCCAGAAATGACTTCAGATTGATAGCTTAATTGTTTACAGATGTACCACGAAGTCCCTGGTCCTTTATGAGCGTACAAGTGAGATGTATAGTCAATAGATATTATGAAGCACGTATGACATACCATGATAATCATGCAGGAGAGCAAAGTGGCGCATAACATCTCCGAGCTTCTTGTACTTCTGCGTAATGAAGTTGAATCAGCGTTCAGCTTTGGTGGCTCCGTGACTGGTCAGGTTGTCGGGATACGTGGTGTCATCTCTACAAGCGTATCCAATACTCCATATCCACTTCATCTTACAACCAAACATTTTGCACAACTCTGCACTCTACCATTCGAAGTCAATACACAGCTGGAGAGTGTATGAAAAAGTACCTACAGATGGCATTTCATCATGAGGAGTGCCCATCTCAGCGTGGTGAAGAATATAGTTGATCATGTCAAGCAAGTTCTCCATTGGGGAGTCATGCCAAGAAAGCATACGGATGAGATACATCCATCCTTCAGGGAAGCAGATGTGGCTAGTGTGGCCTGCTTCGAATCCTTCAAGTTCCTGAAACAAGATATATTCATCAATTCACCAAGCTTAAAGGGTTTTTGAATTCTCTTACTTCTGGAATACCATCTTCGTTGATGGCTTCAAAATACCCAAAGAAGGCATCAGTGTTGAAGTTTTCAAAACGCTTCACACGTGCAGCCTTACTCGCGTATTGAACAACCCGTGCTGTCAACAACAAGCGTGGTCTTCACAACAACCGTTCTTGATTTATCAGACTGTCGGATAATTGGGACGGTGTCCCCTTCTCCAGACAGGATAGTGTTTCGGACGTCTGCAGCATGTCCATGCCATACATTCACACCAAGGCGCTGAGCAAAAACTGTGAACACAAGCTCAGACATACTTCTCTGTAGCTGAAATCCTGGAGCAAGGAACTAGCATAAATTATTCAGTATTGGCAAGCTGATTAGGAAAAATAGTTGTATTACTGGAGGAGCACCATTGTTGCAGAATGCAGTGTATTCATCTGGTTTCTCTCGATCCAAGAAAAAACTCGAGTCCGTTATGCAGTCCGAAGAAACGCAAGAGGTACTGTTTGTATTTGATCAGACTGGTATGCAACAACTTGAAGTCACAGCATACCTCAGCCTGCATGCCTGCTGATTTAGTCCATTAAGTGAAATGAGGGAGAGTTGATTCACCAATCTGAGTATGATAAGAAACTATTATTATTCCGCAAAATTAGTTATAATACTTGCCTTCCATTGAGGTCTTGGGGACTTCTCAAAAAGGGAGATCCTCAAATTTGCGTCAGGGTGGACCTTACGAGCATGGATCACATAGATCAAACCATGAATCCCGGCACCACATACTGTAATGTTGTTCTCTGCAGCAGGCTCACTCTGAACATTACCAGAGTTGAGAAGTTCAGCTAAATTATCATCACTAATGGTGCTACGAAGGGAGCAAAGAGCTGCACTCACTCTCCGTCATGTCAGGGTTGGCAGCGATCTTGTCGTGGAAGGTAGAATTGGGTAGGATGAACATAGTGCTGGATGGAGAGACAGGGAAAGAAAAGCTGAAGAAGACGAATTTGAAAACTGCTGATTTATAGATAGCAGATGGATACACAGCATGGTCCCGTCTTCGGAACTGCCGGAGGCAATGGGGATTGTAACTAGTACAAGATAAATAATTTAGTTACCCTAGGCTTGTGAACCTGCCATTCTCCGAGTTTGCAAAATAACATAGGTGGCGACCAAACGGAACTGGCCACCCTAGTCTATAGTTACCCCTCAACCACGCCCTCCAAATTGCAATATATATATATATGTTCTGGTGGACGACAGTAGTCTGGAGTCTGGAAGGTGGGAGTCACTCCTGCAACTTTCAGAAAGGAATCAAAACAAAGGTACCTCTAGTGCTGCATATCGCCGATCAGAAAGCAGAGGCTACGCAATCCTATTCTCGATAGGATAGGCTTCTCTGTCTTGTGATTTGTGTAGCTGCCAGTGGATGAAAAATTTTAAAATATTATTTAGTCGTTATACTGCATAAATCAACCACTTACCAATTGAGTCCAGCTGAACTAAGGCCTGAGTTAGTTGGAAGTGAATTTTGCAACAATTTTAAGTACTTACCTTGAATGTCACCGTATCATGACAATGGGCCAATTATTCACCCATCCTTCAAGAACCCATGTCAAGTAGAATACCGTAGAAACAAAACCTCGGGAGCCTTCATGCTTCATAGCACCCGTCTGGTGGCGTATATCTGTCATTCCAAGTAAGTAGCTCGAGGTCTCGTTTGCTACCAAAGTTGGCCTTCAACTGTACTCTACTCCATACCATCAGGAAAACCTTAATATGCAAAATTAGCATTAAAATGACAAGAAATGCATAAAGTAGGCATAAACACAGTTTTTATGCAATATTATACAAATATGTGATGGTTGATGCAAATTTGTCCTATAATATTACATTTTATTCACCAAGAAGCAACATTCCTACACAAATTGAGTACTCAAAGTACATACAGTAAATGGGTTCACCAAGAATGATTTGCACTTGTCCATCACATTACTGCTGGTCCAAGTTTGATCTGCAACTTTTCCAAAGCATGGTGTTATGCAAGGTGCTTCAGCCACTTGGAAAATAGAACATCTTTGCACAAGTTGCTCATAATCACAAGAGGGAGCGAGAACACCAAACAAACTTGACCAACATGGAATGCTTGCAAATTTCAGCTTGTCAGCAGTTTCAATTTTATCATATACTATATTCACATACCTTTCACAGGTTCATTGGTATCATTGCGAACCCTAACCAAAGCTGCATCAAATCTACCTGGGACTGGTTGATTGCGGCGATCTCAACTTGAAGGCTGAATGTGGATTGAGTCGAAAGTCCCGCATGCAAGTGTGACTGGATTAATACGTGTGTATTTTATGAGATGGTATACTCCAATCTTGAACCTGAAGTCAGTGTCAATGTCAAGAGCTGCAGCTTCAAGTAGAGCTCCAGATAAAGCTGGATTATGAAGCTGCACAATAAAACGTGCAAGTGCAGCATTGAAGAAGGGCACGTTGTACCTCCTATCTGCTGTTGGTAAGTCAACACTTTGGACAGTGGGACATATGAAGAGTGCACTGATAAGAGAGAGCCAGAGGTATCCAGTCCACTGGTGCAATCTTTGGTTTCCCATTATGCACCCAATCCAGGTAGCTCACATGTTGCATCACCTTCTCCTTGCGACTCCAGCCAGAGAGTCATCTGAGGATACTCATCTTTATGATTGGTTGCACAATATGCATCCTTTGCCAAATCAATGTGGAGTTGCTCCATGTATTCATGGTGTTGGTATTATCATAGGTTCCAATGAATTTGCATTTCTCGACATAGTGATTGAGAAAGTGGAGCTTGAGAAGATGTAAATCCTTGCGTACACCAAGGTCAACAAAGATCTGCTTGTCGGCATGAAAACTGCTCCAGAGCATTCTGATAGATTGTCAGGGTCTTATCAGTTTGCACTGTATACTGAGCCAGATATAAGGCATCAATGAGAGCGCGGACACTTCGAATGAGACATGGTGCTGCAAGCCCCCAGGTAGCGGAATGTCAATGATAATGCTAAGTAGGAAACAGGAAATGTCATTATGCTCCTGTCCGGTGATACGTGAGAGAGAGCTGATGCCTTTCATGAACAGGTGGACATGATGATTTGGCGGAAGTCAACAACAGCGAGCATCAATCTCCACAGGACTAAATACATCAATGACCCACTCTTTCAAGTGTTTCAAGACTCCCTGATAGAGCTGATGCAGAATATCTGGCGCTATTGAGCAATAAACATTTGAATATGGCAGATCCTGCCAAAAAGGATGGTAGATATTCTTTATGCCTGCTTCTTTGCATGCTTTATTGAATTCTATAGGCCCTTCATTGTCAAATTTATCCAGAGCAAGTAAGATTTTCAGAAGATCGCAAACGGGATGAAGGGTGGTATCATTTCCCATATACTCTTGGAAGATTTCGCATTCCGCACAGGTTCCTGTTTTGCAACAAGCAACCAGCACCTGCTCGGGATAATCAGCGCAGTATGCTGCAAAGAGAGGATGTCCCCGTTGCTCATCCATCACCACCTGTAAGATGAATCCCATCCAAGCCGGAAGTTGCAAGTGGAGAGACAATGTAATTCATAGCGGCATGGAATAGATTTGCCAGACTCCTTTGACAAGATGATTTATTGGTGATATGTTCGAGCTTTGAAGTTGGAAGATATCCTATCAGAATGTACACCCAGGCAAGAAGGTTTGTGACGAATTTCTTTTGGAATATTTCCTATTGTTAAGTAGATAGGATAGGCAGATTTTCCATGAAATGTAGTGACCAGAGTCTTATCTGTAGATAGGATAACCAGTATAATAGTAGCTCCGGGATGCTCACGGTCAAGAATCTCCTGAGAAATGTCAGCATGTGACATTGAATCATTGATAGCTGGGTTTTAATTCACCTGTCTTGACCACCACCATCCCCCCGTATGCATGTTGTGGTACATCCTCGTCTCTAGGAAGGAGTCCGCAAAGTGCTTCTCCAGCGCGTATTTCATGTATTTGGCGAACTGAGGCTCCAAGTACAGCGCTTTCATACAAGTGTTGATATCCCGGAAGTAGACTTCAAATGCCTCACCCTGTACCACAACCTCTTCAACCTGGAACGGCAGGCCTGGTTAAAGGTATGTTCTTGTCTATAATGCTGTTTAATTTGTTCACCAATTTGTACAACAGGCCAAGCTTCTCGCATAGCTGCAAGCTCATTCAGTTTCAACCTTGAAAAACATTGATTCAGCTCACCCCAGGGATACTTAACAGCTCTGTCAATGCTGTCAAGCTAGAACCTCGTGTTTTTGCCCAGCGCACAATGTTCCAATTGATTTCTGATACAAATGGGTGCCATGGATTTTGAGGGTCAGAGAGATTGTTTCGGTAACGTTCATGTTCAGGAGTTTGGCATCCGGTGGGTGTACCTGCATGCGGATTAGGATAGTGCTGAATATATGGTTGCTTGGGAAGCGTAATTTCAGCTTCGAGATGTCTGTTGACCGGGAAATCAACGTTTGGATTGTCATCAGTGAGTAGCATACTTGGAGAAGGGGATCGGGCTTCAACATCAGAACCAAGCAAATTGATTGGCGATGGACTACGGGACAGGGATGGATTATGACTCGGTGATGAAAGCGGAGATGGCAAAGGAGGGAGTGAAGGCTCCCAGGAGTTTTCACACCTAGCATTCTCTGCATCGAACTCTAGTTCATCGTCACCAAGGTCTGCATATGATGCATACCCATCTTCATCTGATCGACCAAATTCTTCGGCATCCATATCAACATTGACATCAACAACGCGATGATTTTCCTCCAGCTCTTTAGCATTGCCAGACCCATTGCTCTCCACTCCCTCTTCCATCGTAACAAGGTCCGCTTCATCAATTCCAAAGTAATGGCCAGAAAACTCCTGAGGCCTTTCGTCATCTGGCTCTTCATTGTCTGCATAATCACCAAAATAATCTCTTTCTGGATCAACTGCCGGTGAGGCCTCATCTCTTCCAAGGTCATGTAGATTCTGGATGAGCTCCAGGGGGGGCTGGTATGTATTGTTTTCGTCAAGAGCTGCACATTTGGGTTTCCGAGTTGTCCATATATGTCTGATATAGCCATCGTTGCTGAAGCTCTTTCCACAGGACTCGCAGATCGTATGCATGGTCTGGGTTGAATGTGAGTCCCAAAAATTTGTTCGGACACCACTGATTGACAATTGACGGAACAGAAAATTAAAGTTTTTTTGGTTTAATTTTGATTTGTTGACCGATCAATTTGTTCTTTCAACTTCAACCAACTTCATCTTGTCTTCCAAGTCATATCTCAATGTTGTCTCAACCTGAATGCCACTGAAGCCTCTGACCGGGCTCAAGGGCCTTCTACAAAAGACTAAATTAGTCTCGCTGGAGAACGATACACCAACTTCAAAACCGGGTACATTAAAACTTCCTTTTCTTTCTTGTGCCACTGTTCTAACTCGGATTCTTTCACCACAGACTCACGTCCCAAGCGGAAGGCAGCTCAAAATGCAATTGATAACTCAGGTAAGCTTTAGTACTATATGATCAATAGCACTGAAATGATTAACTCGCAGTTTGGTATGCTGCAGAACATAAAAAATGTCCGGCGTCGGGCGCACTTGAAGAACCCGCTTCAAACAAAGCCAAAACATCCTTCAAGCCAACAAGTATCCTTTCTATCTTTTTCTAGAAGATAATTTTGGTCTCATTTAGTTCAGTCTTGTAGTCAAGAAAAACATTATCAAAGTGGTCCCTGTGAGCTCCGATGACGACTCTGAGGAGGAGCCTCTGCAAGTAAGGAAGAACCAGTCCAATAATTCTCGGTTCAAAGGTTGGCGTGCTTACTCTCTCAGGCCACTACTTACGCTTTTACTAGATATGGAGGTAGACTCTCAGTACGTTCCCCCTCGTCGTCAACAGAACTCGTCTCCAGAACAAGACATGGATCATGTTCCTGGACGTCTCCGTAACTCTTCACCCAAAACCCAGTCTTTACCTCCCGGAACTGACATCGATGATGCTTCATCCCTTTTCAATGACAATTTGACTGATGAAGAAGATGAAGAAGATGTTGATGGAATCCCTGATACACATTCATCAACTCGGACTTGGCAAACAGCTCCTTCGAAACATGATTAAGGAGCCAAAGGTATGGTGTCTGAGTATTGTACATGTGGACTGAGCTCACTATCATTACAGCAATCTCTATCCAACCATGTGCACAGAAATTTGCCAAGGAAGTAAGTCATTGATACCAACTACCTGTTCCTATTGAACCAGCTAACGGTCTTATTGAGGTTCCGAAATTCAAGGCCCTGCTCTGAAGAAAAATGAGAAGGTGATTGGTTTCTTTATTCTTTGCGGTCTTTAACTGGATACTAATCGTACCAAAGCCTGTTGCTACAGCTCCCTGTGTATGGTCACCTGAAACCGAGTACGAGCCCCCCAGTGTCAGTCAGCAATTGATCTCAATGCGCGCTCAGTCTTCCGCCATGCAGGAAGTTTTAGGAAAGGCTGTAACGACTTCTATTGGTCTTTTCCTTATACAAGATGTCTACCCCGATGTTGCGGTGCAGGAATCCATGCTTCAAAATGCTCTCGTATCTGTGGCTACGGAAGTTGGCCTTGATGAGATGGCTGAACAGCTCTGTGCTCCTGACGAGCGTAAATGGAGGAAGCCCCTTGCTGATTATGTAGGTGTTTGACTCTCTAATTTTATAATGCAGTGCCTCAGTGTTATCTTGTTAGGTCTTCAATCGTGTTGTGCATGTTCATTTGGATGTCAAGAAACATGTAGAGTCCATCATCCTGGATAGTGAGTATCCACTCACGGGTAGACTCTGTGATGTTCCGTACTACATTTTTTTCATTACACTCAAGTTGCGGTATATCTTTCCGCTCAAAGCTCGACCTCCGCCAGAGTTTGATGAAATGGTGAGCTTACCTTACTCTCCCTTTGCCGTTGCTCAATGTACTTCTCAGGTTGTTCCTGCAACTGATGTTCCTGCGACTGAGGCTGCTGAAGTAGCAGAGAAACCCCTGATCATCACCAAGCTTGTCAAGGTAAGATACTCTTCCCCACTCAATCTACTGTTATATTAAATATAATCCTGAAAGCGGCCCTATGTCCCAAATTACACTCAAGATACATCATTGGAGCTGTGGGGTGGGGTGTACAAGCACCCTGCACTCAATGTTTACTGGGCCAACATCTCCGGGTCAAACCTTCCTGAGTGCCTTTTCCTCCTTGCTTGATGAAGAAAAATACCCAGATTTAGAGCCTGAAGTACCAATGTCAATGCTAGCCTTTGCTGCCACTGCTGTATGTCTTCATTGTTGCTGCTAAAATTATTGCTATTTCACTCATCGCTACCACCATAGGTTCATTTTTGTCTGTCCAAATGGGCTACTGGCTCGCTTCATCCAGGAGAGTTCAAAGGGAGTAAGGCTCGGTCAGAATATTACAAGAACATGGAGCTTCTGCAAAGGATGCAAAAGGATGACATGCTACAATATCATGATCTCATGTCAAACATGTTGACTCAGGCAATATGAGCATTATTGTTCCCAGTGATGCGTGTTCCTGATTATCGGCGGTTCTTTAGGGAGTTGGATATCAATGGAGAGTCCGATGGGGTACCTGATGTATACTAGCAAATTTCTTGAACACAACGTCACTCCTATCTGTCCAATAGCAATTTTCTTGAATGTTGCTCCAATGTATATGAGTATTACTATGTTAGTACTGAATGAATATGCATTTGATGTTGATTTATTTTATGCAATGTAGTATCTGAGGAGGCTCGAAGTGTCATTCATCTGAGTGAATACTGGAGGATAAAAGTGTATGAAATTGTCTAACTTGGGAACATATTGCAGATTTTATCAAGGGACATGGATAACGGACATAACTTTGAATAATCTGCATAATCTTCCTGTAATTGACAAATTTTGCAAATCTTTGGCATTTTATGACTATTTTTGCCGATTTCTAGAAACTTTTGCATATGTAGATTTTCCTGATGATGTCGTCACGAATAATGAAAGTGGAGTGGACCATCACTGTTCCTGGGCCTCTGTGCTAATGTCGGCTGAAAGACTAAAGTGTGATGTCTCAAAATTTTTTACGATAGTCCCTTCTTCCAAGAACTCGGAGACAGAGTCCATGTCATGACTTGGCCATGAGTCGGCATATAACAGTCTTGTGCTCTTTCTGAGGAAAAATACAACAAGAATATATTAATCAAATCTGGTCTCAACCAGAACTGCCTATTATATCCAAGCTCCGGTTAATCTCTCAAGTGTTTACCTTAACAATTAATCCATTGAAAGCTGGTTAATCAATTACAGTGATAAGTAATTAATTAGCTTGAGGTACAGAAAAGCTGGTTAATTATATGCTACATTGGTAGGTGTTCAATAGTATACAGAAGTTCTGGTTACTCGGAATTCGGGAATACATGTTCAATATTTTGTGCAAGTGCCAGTTGGTAGTACACACTCAGATATTCTGTTTCATTGTGCCTCTAAGTATCTTGTGCGCGGCAGGTTCTCAGTGCTAAAGGAGAGACCTCAGACAGGTACAGGGAGAACTCAGAAAATGGACATAAGAGGAGTTGTACTACCATAAGCGATCGAGACACAACAAACCTTACTGGCCTGGGTGCCTATGGTGGTTACAGAAGAGAAGTAGATGAAGGAAGAAGCAAGGACTCAGAGTACGTGGTTAACTGACTCACTCCTGCTAACTAACAGCTGTTTAATTATTTCAGGATAATTAATCATTTTTGCAAAGACTGATTATGACTTGCTAATCAGAGAAATACTGCAGTTCATGAGTCTTCAATTCCACTTGAAATCAACATAATATTAACAAAGCTACAAGAGACTGTGTTCACTGGTACTAAAGTTCAACTCCTTGTCTTCTGTATTCTGTATTCATATATAATGTATATTAGTGCTAATGCTAAGAGTATGAGTCCTTCCTTTGCTGATTCTTTTCCGAAGAAAGAAAGAGCCAATGTTGGATGGGCTCACCTGATGCGCTTCCTCGGCATTGTTATCTGCAAGTTCGAAGTATAGGCTTACTAAGCATCGAGGACCCGGTGCTTTGTAAGCATAACTTGGGCCATAATGACAAACAATCAATTGTTGTTGACCATCTGATAGTTGACCATATAGCCCAGGCAACTGGGGATTAATCACTTTCTTACTGATTAATCATATCCAAAGCCATACATTGTAATTAATTACCTTTTAATGATTAATCATTGTCAAAACCCAAGATTAACCATAGCTGCCACCATTCCCAAGATCACACACATGTGTAAGGGACTGGGTTAACCATTTTCTTTTGACTCTTTCCCTTCACCATGTTGATCCTCTCATCTCCGAAAGTGCACTTGTTCAGCTATCAGTAATGTCAACATGGGTCACTGGGAGGTGAGCCTAGCTGCAGTCTGTGTTCAATGAGTCACTTCTGCTGGATCTGGTAGTCGGGACTACATAGTGTACTAGACTGTGTCTTCCAACATTCATTCCACACTATCTATCAACTACTTTTATCATAATTAATCACTTTTGCAAAAGATTGAAGTCAATTAATCAGTCTAGCAAGTGCTCACATAGGGATTAATCACTTCGGAGCTGATTAGATCGAGCTTTCTGAACTGATTAACCAGTTTCCAAGGGATCAACCATCAAGGTTTGTACAACAGTTGTTATTATTCAGAGCTTGGATATAATAGGTAGTTTTGGTTGAGACCAGATTTGATTAATGACTTTTAGTTGTCTTGCAGTTCTGAGCTAATAAGACCAGTGGAAAAAAACAAACACAGCAAATTATGATCATCTTCTTTGTGTCTTGTAGAGTATGGGAGAGTAGCGTTCTACTTGGTCTCGCCTTCCGCATTCTCCTTCTCCGTAACCACTGGGGCTGTGGTTGGGGATCCGCGCGCGCACTCCCGTTGCTCAACTGCCACACAATTGACTCTGTTATCCCGAAAGATACCAGAGATGTACTAAGAAAATGTGGGTTAATGTAAATAGTACTCCCGAATAAGTACTTCCTACCCGTTGATTGAATAAGATAGCTATGTTAGCCTATGTATTAGTATTTAAATATATTTCTCTGAGTAGTCTACCCCTAAAGACCATCTATCTGTCTCATACCGGGGGCTACTTGGTACTAAAGTTCCTAGGAATCCTACTTTGCTCCCGCAACCTAGTGAAATATATGCGGGAGCTGCTCGGGCTTCCCGTATGGCATTGCTATGGCTCGGTAACTTGAAAGATTCATTATACCTTCACACCGTCAGACTGAACACTGCCGGTCGTTAATGCTTGGTCCAGCTATCCGATTGCCGAAATATTTCAGTAAGCAATTCAAAGTAATATATCCTGGCTATAAATATCCTTTGATTCCTCTGGTATAAAGGTGAGCCTTCAAGTCCCTGAAGTAACAAATACAGCCATCCATCCACCAATATTCTTGACATAACAATGCCTCGTTTCTCCAACTTTGCGGTTGTCTTTTCTATGCTCTTATTCATCCAAGCTAGCATGATGACTGTACAAGCCATGCCAAGCTCTGAGCGTCGTACTGCAGCTCCCCGGATGTGTAAGTGTTATGGTCCTCACGAATTCTTTGAAATTCGCTGATTGACCTTCACCAATACCTACCTATTTGTAGGTGAAGAGGTCAGCCTTGTTTGCCTTTCAATGTCCGAATGTATACTAAACTGACTATTGTTATGAACAGGTCTGTACGTAATATGTTCTTTCTCTGACCAATAATACTAGACACTTACTTTGTCTTGATTCGGGCTTGCTACTTGTAGGTTTTCCAGGACAAGTTGTTTGCCCGTGCGAATGAATGTTCGAACTTCGTAGTGATAGAGGAATGTGAGTACTCACCTCAAGTCCCTTGGAGAGTTGAGACAGTTGCTCAGGTATTTTACCACAGCTTTCCACGAGGAAGAGGTGTGCCCAGAGAGATTTCAACTTGGGTTTGGATTTTGCCCAGGCTATCACACTTGCTCCATTGTGGATACTTCGATTGGACACAAATTTGATTTACCATTTTTTGGAACTTATATAACTGATCGTTGTACCTTGTTCCCTATCCGTTTTTCCTCCGCACCCACACTTAGCTAGGACAACGTAGAAGAATGAGTTGTTACATGGGTCTTGTCAGTCGGGCTTGAGAGCTCGGCCAGCCTCGGCGTCTATCTGAAAAGAAATGCGACGGCGCTCCACAGTAAACGGCGTCGACCAGCAGCGAGAAAAGGATCTGAGAGTACCAGTGAGGAAAAACGTACCTAGAACTCGCTTGTAGAATAGGATTAGTCTATTCTAATAAAAAGACACGACTGTAGATCGATGTGCCTAGGAAAGACGACGGAGATGTTCTAGAAAGAACAACGGTGACCAGCAGCCAAGGAACATTTTGAAGACGATCGGAGACGCACCTGTGTAGTCTTGCGGAAATGGCTATTGCTTTCTTGGGAGGCAGAAGTTAGAACTGGCCGATTTTACGTCCCGGTATCCTCAGGATAATTATATTATACTAAGAAGCTGTACAGTGCTCAGCGGCATACCACCTGTAGGCACGCTTGCAGTCACTGCTAGCCTAGGCTTCTCGCTCTCGAACTGTCTACCCTTGCTAAGAGTATGATTGAGGAGCTCCTTTTATATGTACTTCAGCATATACAAGGCATATACATTTCTTAGACCATCCTGGACCCATCCGACTCCGACCCACTCAGTGTACCCGTAAATTCCGAGCTGATATCTGTTAGATTTCTAATCATCGCAAATATTCCAGTCACGAACGATTCGTATAGACTGCTTTGACCTGCCGTAACGCTGACGCAAGCTTTCTCTTTCATCTGATGTCAGTGATGTCTGCGTGCATTACGGGAGTCCAAAATACCAACGAATATCTTGGGACGCTCTTAGAAAGTTCATCACATCGTCAACGTCAACAGTATCAAGCTTATTGTTCCGAAGCCCTTTTCTGAAAATTCGATTCGGCCGCGGTTTATTTGCCGGCCCGAGCATCATCGTTTACTCCTGTTTTCGCAGCTCTCGTCGCCATCATCAATTCCAAGCTTCCTCAACTTGGTCAGCTATGGTCGTTCAAGCGGAATGACAAGGTATCTTTCGTTTTTCTGGCTTTATCCTTTTTTAAACTCGCTATTTCCATATTAGATCGTCCGCCATTCTACAACCAAGTTCATTGCTCCCTATTTAACCAGCTGCTCATGAAATTATTGCTACTAGACCGTACCACGATGGTTCCATCAAAATTTTGGTCGTTCTCATGTACGAAGTGGGAGCTGTCCAAACCACATTGAAAAGTAAAAATCTATCAAAAACGTTCTGGGGGAGAATTCGAATGAAGGATCTGGTTCGGAAGACTCGAGTGATAAAGATGAGTCTGAAGGTACGCATAGTCGCGTTTTCATCTCATCATCCGTGTCTGACTCGAATCATATGTAGTGGAAGCCAAGGAAGGAATCGAGACCCAAACTGGAACGAAATTGGTCAACACCAGACCTACGACTACTTGACGATCATGAACGCCCTTCTGTGCAGAAGCGGTTCACAAGCTTCACAAGGATGAAGTGCATGGTATCATAGATCTTAGATGTAGCCATTTAATGTGTTACGTTGTAGACCATAATGTTTTGTATAACCGAACATTGCAAGAATATAACTTCGTAAGTACACGGCTACAGTCTTTTTGAACCTCGAGGCTCGGACTACCGCAGTGCCAGAGAATCTACTCCACTCGAATGTCGTCAAAGCTGTAGAAGACCACCTTCTTGTCGATAGGGATATAGATTCCCGCCCTCTTCGAGTCATTTCCATTCTTGAACGCGACTACCTCCCAATTATTACGGTTCCAACTGTCTGCCCCGCCGTTCGCCTGAATCTTATACCACTCGTCGCTGCCGTTACTGTTACTGTATTTGGATACAAAGGAGTAGATAGTCTCGGAAGACCGGTTTTCGATGATAATGCTGGGCATCTACAGAGAGAGAAATAGGTAAGAAACTGATGATTCTTGAGATGAGACTTGACGTTTGGACATACGTTTGTTTTATATTTTGCACTGAGGATAGAAAATTTCGATGATGGGGATGTGTTATACACGATACCTAGTATGAAAATGTCAGTGGAAGGCTTGACCGAGGAGCACGTTGTATGCGTACAAGATAAGAGGGAAACTAAACTTGTCTATCCTTGCCTCAAGACATCCTCCTTCTTATAGTGCAGGAATTAAGTAATCACGCATATTAATCGAACTAATTCCTAGGGTCAGCCAGTCACTGTAACAGCCCTTGGATTAACCAATTTACGTGAACCTGCCCTCGAGTCATGGACTTTGAACATTTCGAATGTATGATCGAATGGATGTATGACTCGGAATACTTTAATGGCCGATGGGCCCGCCCATCGGTGACAGCATACACTCAAGCTTTTCGATGGATTTCAATATTGGCTGGATGTTAGCAAATCATGGCGTGGAACCAGCTGCATACAGAAATCGGCAGTGGTGTATTTGGATGAGATTGAGTATGAAATAATATCCGGGACAGTCGCAAGATGTCGCTGAACTACATTACAATCCATGACATCGACCTAGTCATGCACGGTCTAACCAACGGAAACAGAAACATACCCAATTTCAAGACGATTTTTCTATTACGTTCTGATTTATTATGGCAGAACTTGGATGTCACTGGGTCGTAGATTGGGGATATAATCCGACAGTGGTAGGCAACTGAACGGACAAGCAGCATGCACAATTGGCAGATACTCCATCGCGATTCTTACGGTGGTAGAATGGAATGTACATACCAAATTTCGAAACTGGTGGCCCACGTTTTCAAGGGTTTCGAGGGAGAAGGTTAGCGAATCATGGCGCTGGACCAGCTGCACACACCGCCGATAATTATGCTCAAGACCGAGTGAAGCATGGGAAACAAAAAGACTCCTCCTCCTGAAACGTTGGATTTTGGGATAACCGAAATGGTTTGAACGATCAGCTAAAATGTACCATTTCAGTAGGTTGACAAAAAATGTACTTTCCTACAATGCTTCACCCAGACCAAGGCATAATTATTGGCAGTTTGATAGAGAAATTTGCAATGAGATTGAATGTGAAGTGATAGTCGCAAGACGTGGTTGGGATTCATGAGATCGATCTAGTCATGCGCAGTCTAACCAATAGAAAGAGAACCATGTGGAAACTCAAAAAAAATCCATCCAACCCTCGAAAAATCACAAACTCCTCTCAAACCCATCCCATAAACATAGCCAAAAGCATGCAAAATACTCGCGGAGATAGCGCTGGAATGAAACACTACTTCAACACAACCCAACGACGGAGCCTACAACGATCCAATCTAGGTATTTGGATGCTGGCATTGAATAGCACTCCAGGGCCCTGGGCCAGAATACGAACAAGGCAAAAACAATATATATTCTCCTGCTCTTCCCGAAGAGTCACCTATGGCTCTACCATCCCTATATGCGAGAATTGATAGCTTCCCTTCTGGGCTGACACCTTTATCTGTCCACCCAAGAAGCCAGCACCTTCATCACTCAAACTTCCATTGATTGAACTTCCTCCACGAAATCAAACCTAGACGACACGATACACCCAAATCCACAATATTTTCCATTCAGCAGCCAAAGACTGGCAGATAGAAGGGCATTGGAAAAAAATGCAACAGAACACATCCAGAAACGGACATGATCCTGACGGCGGTGAGATCGTTCCCCAGACAAAACATAGCGCTGTCGATAATTCGCACACTGCTCTAACTCCTCATAATACACATCATACATCTTGCGGAGGACGGTGTATATTTCAATCTTTACTACTAGGTTCCGACACTCGTCTTTGCTGAGGCCAAGACAGAATTCTTTTACTATGCGCTCCGACGTGATCTTCGGTCGGGGAAGTGGAGGGTAAAATCAGTTTTGCTTGGTATTATTATTATATGTTAAAGGTTCAATAGGTCGATTCTGTAGAATGCATATTCGAAAGATACTGGTACGGAGCAACATGGGTTGCTCCGTCCCAGATTATTAATTAACGGTGAGACTGAGGTATAAGTACGAGACGGACGGTCATCTACAACATTATTGCTATACATATAAGTTAAAACAAGTTAATTTTTAACACAAGTTACTCAATTTGGCTAACTAGTTAACTGGGTAACTTCACTCCTTTTCCAATGCACTATCAATGAACGCTTGCCACTTACTCTTTGAGCTATGAACCAAAAACTTTGCATAAACTCAGATGCCCGATCTGCGACCCAATGCCATCTTTCTGTGCTAATAAACTTAAATGAAGTCGAAATATGCATGCAGGAACACAGAAATTGAGGACTCGAACATCTTGGACTCACTCGGGTATGGACACTAGGTCCATGTCATGGATTCCAACTACGTCTTGCGACTAGCTCGGATGTTACATCACCCTCAATCTCACGGCGAATTTCTCTGTACAGCTGGTCCCGCGCCATGATTCGCTAACATCCTTCATCGAAACCCTTGAAAACGTGGGCCGCCAGTCTTCGACATATTGGTATATGCATTCCATTCTACACGAAAGAATTGCGATGGAATATCTGCCGATTATGCATGCTGCTTGTCTCTTCAGTTCCTCACAACTGTCGGACTATATCCCCAATCTGCGACCCAGTGACATTTCAAGTTCTGCCACAACAAGTTCAAAACGTAATAGAAAGATCATCTGAAATTGGGTATGTTTCTGTTTCCGTTGGAAGTTAGAACGTGCATGACTAGGTCGATGTCAATGATTGTAATGTAGTTCACCGACATCTTGCGACTGGTTCGGATATTATTTCATACTCAATCTCATCCAAATAGACCACTGCCGATTTTTGTATGCAGCTGGTTCCACGCCATGATTTGCTAACATCCAGCCAACATTGAAATCCATCGAAAAGCTTGAGTGTATGCTGTCACTGATTGTGCCCCAGGGCCCTATCGGCCATTAAAGTATTCCGAGTCATACATCCATTTGATCATACATTCGAAATGTTCAAAGTCCATGACTCGAGGGCAGGTTCACGTAAATTGGTCAGTCCAAGGGCTGTTATCATGACTGGCTGACCCTAGGAATTAGTTCGATTAATATGCGTGATTACTTAATTCCTGCACTATAAGAAGGAGGATGTCTTGAGGCAAGGATAGACAAGTCTAGTTTCCCTCTTATCTTGTACGCATACAACGTGCTCCTCGGTCAAGCCTTCCACTTACATGTTTATAGGTATTGCGTACAGCACATCCCCATTATCGAAAATTTCTATCCATCAGTGCAAATATAAAACAAACGTATGTCCAAATGTCAAGTCTCATCTCAAGAATCATCAGTTTCTTACCTATTTCTCTTCTCTGTAGATGCCTAGCATTATTATCGAAAACCGGTCTTCCGAGACTATCTACTCCTTTGTATCCAAGTACAGTAACAGTAAAGGCAGCGACGAGTGGTATAAGATTCAGGCGAACGGCGGGGCAGACAGCTGGAACCGTAATAATTGGGAGCTAGTTGCGTTCAAGAATGAAGCTGACTCGAAGAGGGCGGGAATCTATATCCCTATCGACAAGAAGGTGATCTTCCACAGCTTTGACGACATTCGAGTGGACTAGATTCTCTGGCACTGCGGTAGTCCGAGCCTCGAGGTTCAGAAAGACTGTGGCCGTGTACTTACTACGAAGTTGTATTCTTGCAATGTTCAGTTCTACAATCCATTATGGTCTACATTGCAGCCCCTAACACATCATCTAAGATTTATAACACCATGCACTTCATTTGGGCCAAGTCCCTTACAATACTATCCTCGATTTCTAATTAGTATCTATGTCTGAAGCATCACTTACTGACGTCATCTTTTTGTTACTCGCTACTAGAGTGATAGTGTGTCAATCAGCACCGTCCTATCCTGGTAAGTACTTCCTTTCCAGAGACAGTCCATTGAGATCACGGTAGGCTCCGCGCGTACAACCACAAACGCATCGAATAGCTCGGTATGGTTGTCTTCCAGTCTGTACCCGAACATCTTTACTATGCTCTATTAATACATGTACAAGAAACTTAGAGGAACGTTCGAAGTGGAATAGTGTTCAAGTGTGCCGTGAACGGCCACAAGACAGGAGTAATTTCATTGCTTGAAATCGATGATGCGTATTGCTCAGCTCGAAACAGTAATTTGCCATATGTTCAACTAGATATATTGATTTAAGGTGTTTTGAGGAATACGGCGCACTGGCCAATCGAACTTGGGAAGAATCTGCAAGTAGCGAGTGACTAAGCGAAAAAATTTTCCACTGTGCGAACTTGAAAGGAAGGAGCATTCGCACTGCGTATCAGATATCTTACCAGAGTTTTATTCTTCGCAAAGAAAGAATGTACTATTGAGGATTCTTCGTTAAAACGAAATTTCCTCGAGTGACTGCATCAGGCCTAGAAAGAATGCAACTCGGTCCAATTAATATTCCAATCCCAACGCGGACGTTCGTACAGATTGCTTTGACCTGCCGTAATGCTGACTCAGCCTTTCTCTTTCATATAATTACTGCTCGTCTGCACGGGAAGCGGCATCCAACGACAAACTAGTCCAGAATGCCAACGAAAATCTTGGGACGCTCTCAGAAAGTCCATTGCATCGTCAACGTCAACAATATCAAGCTTATTATTCCAGAGCTCTTTTCTGAAAATTGGATTCGAGGCCGCAGTTTATTTGGCAGGAGCATCATGAAAGCACAGGCATCGAGTTTACCGTTCACTCCTGCTTTCGCAGCCCTCATCTCCACCATCAATTTCAAGCTTCCTCAACTTGGCCAGCTAGGTTCATCAGTCAATTTCGATGGTCGTTCAAGCAGAATGACAAGGTATCTTTCGTTTTTCTGGCTTTATCCTTTTTGAAACTCACCATTTCCATATTAGATCGTCCGCCATTCTATAACCAAGTTCATTGCCCACCTAGCTAACCAGCAGCTGCTCATGAAATTATCGCCCTCCAAATTCTTGTTCTTCTATTCGAACGTCCCACGATGGTTCCAGCAAATTTCCGTAGGTTTCATGCGCGAAGTGGGAGCTGTCTAAACTATATTAGGAGCGAAGAACAGTACATCTCTATCAAAAAGAGGTTTGGGGGAGAATTCGGATGAAGAATCTGGTTCGGAAGACTCGAGTGATAAAGATGAGTCTGAAGGTACGCATGACCGCGTTTCCATCTCATCATTCGTGTCTGATTCAAATCATATGTAGTGGAAGCCAAGGAAGGAATCGAGAACCAAACTGGAACAAATTTGGTCAACGGTTGACCTCCGTCGCATACTTGACCATCAACGCTCTCATATACAGAACCGGTTCACAAGCTTCACAAGGTTCAAATCCAGAGGGCGAAAAGATGCCTACTTTCTTCCATAGCAGTATCGTTTAACCTTTTACTTTCCAGAACGACTGTGCTTTCACAGTACGGTTTGATTTCACCAGATCATGATGTTTTTCCTGGATTAGTATGCATCTGTAGGATGCGAATATGCTACCGTCTATGGTTCCTTGTACAGTAACATTCGTTCTTCCGGATGCAACTCTAACTTGGGCTTGGCCGCTACCGAAATCGATTCAAGCCAAACTTCATTGACAGTACGCTATTCAGAAATTCATATCCTAACTGCTTCCACGTCCGAATCCGATTCAGCAGACCTTCATACATCTACTTAGCCCTCTTCATCCTCTTCTCTGCAAACTCATAATCCTCACCCTCGCCGTCTTCCGCACTTATCGTAAGACCATGAGATGCGTATGATGAAGGGAATTTTTGAGAGGTATCTTTCGGCGAAGATAAGTCGGAATGTACCTTGGTCTTCTACTCGGTATCCAACAACTCTATGCCAGCCAGGCTATCATTGTCGTTGTCCTTCCTGCATCGAATGCTTCCAATCCCGAACTCATGCGCAGGAACGCGATGAGCTGGATGCGCGTACCCGAAGATGAAAACGAAAAGACTGTGTACCAATAGGTCCAGGATCCTTCAAATATACGATACTGTACTGTACTGTGTCTGTACATGAATAAATTATTGCGAATCATCTGCTTCCGGCGCGGTGTAACGGGTCACGAATCTCAGGCTTGTCTCAAACCATCACCATTGGATACAGGTAATCTCCAAATTCTAATTCTCGTTAAATCCTCATTAATAGCTGTATAAAAGCAGAGAAAATGGACGATGTATTTAATTCCGTCACTGAAGCAATGTCTCGGCTCAAATTAGGCGGCGCAGGAATCATCAAAGCCCTAGTCTCTGGGCTTCATGCTACATCCATCGCTCAAGGAATCACTAAATCCAGTGCCGAGTTCAACAAGTCCTGCTCGTCTATTGCTTCTCAACTTGAGTCCATTATTCCAAATGGCACAATATACTTCTCCGACCTCGTTTTAGCGGGGTCGAGTGTAGAGTTTCCCGAGAACCATTCCAGCTGCAATCGTCCATCACAAGTTGTCTTTGAAGATACTTGTAGAATTGCGCTTTATGTCTCGACTTCGAATAATTCTGGTGTTAACATGGAAGCTTGGCTTCCGAGGAAATGGACTGGACGATTCTTGAGCACGGGGAATGGAGGATTGTCTGGTTGTGCGTTGGGATAGCTTCCTCTCTTGCAGCTAACTAAAAACTCGTTTGTTTTGCAGGCATTCAGTATGAAGACATGGCATATGGTTCAGCACTCGGATTCGCTACTGTTGGAACAAATAATGGGCATAATGGTACTAGCGGAGAGGCATTTCTGAATAACCTAGATGTTGTTGAAGATTTCGCGTATCGTTCGTATGTCCTCATTACACGTGTTTCATGCGACTATGCTGATTACTGGTTCATAGTGTACTTACTGGCGTTAGCGTTGGTAAAACAATTTCCAAGCAATTCTACAGTGTCCCTCACGCGAAGTCTTACTACATGGGATGCTCTACTGGTGGTCGTCAAGGACTTAAAGCCGCTCAGGACTTCCCAGAACACTTTGACGGAATAATCGCTGGTGCTCCTGCAGCTGCGTTTAGCGCTCTTGAATCCTGGCATGGATACCTCCACCAGATCACTGGTCCTCCCGGCTCTCCGTCCTTCATATCCCCTGAACAATGGAATACCCTTGTCGATCCAGACATTCTAGACCAATGTGATACGATTGACGGAGTGAAGGATGGAATTTTGGAGGATCCGAATTTATGTGATTACAAGCCCGAAAGGTTGATTTGTCCATCCCATGCGAAAGATAGATCGACGTGTCTATCGGGAGAACAAGCGAAGGCTATCAGAAAGATATTCAGTCCATTTTATGGCTCTGAAGGAGAATTGTTGTATCCGAGGCTGCAACCAGGAAGCTTGAATATAGTTCCGTTATATGGCAAGCTTTTCCCTTTTACCGATGTATGTCTTTCACCTGTCCCCGTCACATCAATCTCTTTCTCCTGATCCTTCACTAATTCTAGGAATGGGCCCGCTACTGTCATATACAATGACCCCAACTTTAACACCACTAACCTCAACCTAACCGACTTTTCCTCCGAAGCCGCAAACCCCTTCAACATTGATACTTGGAACGGCGACCTTTCCTCCCTCAAATCTAAATCTGGTAAACTCCTCACCTGGCACGGTCAAGCCGACGGCCTCATCTCATCATCCAACTCTGAGCGATACTACCAGCATGTGTCCCAGACGATGAATCTTCCCTCCAGTTGAAATGGACTCGTTTTATCGCTTTTTCCGCATTAGCGGGATGGGTCATTGTCGGGGAGGTCCGGGTGCTTGGGCGATAGGACAGAGTTTGGCGGGGACGGGAGGAGTTGTGGACGAAGAGATGAGGAGACTAAAACCGGATTCTGAAGGAGGGGAAGGAAATGTGCTTATGGCGATGGTCAGATGGGTAGAGCAGGGTATCCCGCCAGAGGAGTTGGTAGGAGTAAAGTATGTTGAAGATGATAAGACGTTGGGGGTAAAGAGGAGGAGGAGCCATTGTAGGTATCCGATGAGGAATGTGTATGATGGTGTGGGGGATGGGGATAAGATGGAGAGTTGGAAGTGCAAGTAAAGTAAAGTGTATTATGAGTGGGGATCTTTGGAATTTGGACTTTAGTGTATCATATTCTTCTGACTTCTGGGTTACGAAAAATGAAGTTTGTTCGCGAGGAATGGTATGAACTGCAATGTAAGGTGTCACCAAGGCGTCACGACGTACCAACACGGTTGACCCACAGAACCATTAGGTGACGGAAGATGAATATCAAGTTTTCGTGATACTTTCCGACCCCAAATTTCCGACGAAAAGTGCCTCTACCCAATTTCTGCTATGAAGTTGTAAAAAAACTGTAGCGTTAGTTGTGCCCGCCTCGTCCATGTCCGATCAAAATGAGGGCCCCCGACACCTCGCCCCAGCCATCCACGTCCGGCTTCGCTCGTATATATTTAACGTCTCCACTTGGCGGATTGACAAAGCCAGCTGCGCTAGGGCATCCTAATGGGTGACCCCATACCTTCGCGCATTCTCGTAAATGAGGTGTCAACCACATACAGGCAACCAGTTAGAGTCAGTTCATGAGTCCAATCAAAGACACGATGCTTCTGGAAGCCCTTGCTAACATACAGATAGCTTATTAGCTTATTATTTATTAATATTCAAATTGTAATGGCTGAATCTGTTTTAATTGTATGTAGATAACAGGCGCTCGCTCGCGAATCGTCGATCCCTTACGAGGAGCTCCTTTCAATCTCTGATGGTTCGGAGAGGCAGCAGTAGATTGCACGCGTCCATACGTATCCCGTCATTTTCTTAGCATTTTAACCTATAATCGACCCTATCGTACTACTTAGAGTTCTATCTATCAAACAAAGAGTGCAATTCGCTCAAATTATGTAAGTAACATCCCAGTCCCAACGCGGACGATTCGTATGGACCGCTTTGACGTGCCGTAATACTGACGGAACCTTTCCTCCTTGTTAAATATTTACTTCCTAAAGTATGCCTTTTCATCGCTTGAATTTTGGGGTAGAAGATGCGCGATTTGATCTGCCGACGAGAAATAGAACCCTGCATGATCAACCTCTATTAGTTCCAACGTTTAGCAGTTTGCTGCGGTCCAGCGACAGCTACCTGCTCGTTTTCTCTCTCTCTCTCTCTCTCTCTCTCTCTCTCTCTCTCAATACATGGCGTTCACTCGACCAGAAAATCCCGATCTTGCGAACGAGTTGAAGGAGCAAGGGAATGCGCTTTTCAAGGAGGAAATACAGGCCCTTAAGGAATACCACGAATAGACGAAGCGCTTCAAGTAGAAGAGTCGCGGAGATCTTGTACACGAACCATTCTGCTTGTCGAATGAAACTCAAAAAGTATGTGGCTGTTTTTCTCAGTAGTAAGTATATTCACAACTTGCTACTTTACGATGGCACTCCATTTCCATTGGGTCTTATGGCTTTAAACCTTCTGCTGTCTGCCACGCCTCCGTATCATCAATGCTCGCATAACGAATAGAACATCTCCTGAAAAAATCGTTCATTCTAGGAAATAAATGAACAGGCAAAATCATACCCAATGGCTCGTACGACCCTCAACCTTTCTATCGTTCATCAATCGCAATTGATGCCCCTCCGCTTCCTCCCTTGTCATCGTTCCCGCAGAAAAAAACTCCCAGATGATCATCACCAGTTCCGGAGGAAGTGGTGTCCCTCCAGTGAGCTGAGCGGAAATGAAGGGAAGGAGTCTGAGTAGGGTGACTTGATTGCATTTGCGCATCTGCATTGGAACCTCCGATGTGGCGAGGACATTCATGTTCTCGAGTCCATGAAGGTTGAATCCATGGTAGGGGATCAACTCTTGGTTTTGGGCTGTGTCGTCCACAAGAAAGAAACATAGCTGAGCATTAAGGAGATATAAGATAAATAAGAAAGCGAAGGAAAGGAACGTTATAATTTTTCTTGTTGCCACGCCTTCACCGCTATCAGAGACATTTCTGATGGACTCTACTTTATGCTGTCCAGAGTTGTAGTCGTATAAGCAATGCAAGATCTATTGAAGTCATACATACCTGGAGCTAGTTTGGAAACGAAAGCATCCGGCCTGTTCCATTGCTTGACTGAGAACTAAGGTTCGTTCTGGGTACAGTACCTAACTCGATGATTGCTGGCATGAAGTCAGTGGACACTTGGACCGTTATCGAGCTCAGTTTCCCAGTCACTAGGATAATTTTCCTCGTGTTCTTCCTCTTCATCTACTTCACCTGATCATACAAAAAAGAAAATTAAAAAACAGCCGTAAAGACCTGCAATGCACGCTCTTACAAAGAGGCTTATCAACAGATAAAAGAAATTTCGAACCTCATGTCGGTTAGGCCCATAATCATTAGCGGGAAAGTCCTCACGGCAGTCTCGTAACTTGCGAAAACTAAGCCCTTTATCCTCAATGGTGCTGTCGGTGTCGTAGTAGTAAATGACTGAGGCGACAATTAGCTCATGCGGCTGAAGTTTGGAATTAGTGAGTGTTTGTGGGAAGAGTAGTCAACGAGTATGAACCATTCCTTCCACTGGCATGTGCCATGATCCTTTGTATTCTCTTCCTGGAGCTAATGTGCAATTAGCCGCCTTTGGAACGGTGACTTTCACGTATCTTGCATCAACTAGAGCTCAAGTAACCGACCTTTACTGTGACCTTTAATTCTTTCTCTTTATAGATATCCGAAGCAGAGAAATCGTCTGCGAGATCATAAAAACTTTCCTTGATAGTTTTCTCTCGTCGTATATCCTCGCGAAGTTTTTCGTGTTCTTGTCGTTCCAGAGATTTTGAGCATCCCATTCATAGGTATGTCCGGCGAGAAATTCGTGCCACTTCTGTTTAGTGAGAGCGCCTTCATTTTTACGAGCAAAGTTCCGGCGCGTCATCCAATGACGGACACATAGATGATATCAGAATTCAAATCTAAATTCAAGAAAATAACGAACCAGATGGAGATCTAACCGGCTTGTACCGTGCACTCTGTTCCATCGTGCGCTCAAAGTATGGTAACGAAAGCAGAAACATCTTCAGTGGTCTGAAAAGACCTGGGAATTCTTCCCGATTGCTAAGTCCGTTGATGTAAGAATCTATACAGGCATCTGTTTCATCTGGTGAAACCTTGTATACGGATGGAATCCAGGCATAGGAAGAAGTCGTACCCTCTATATTCCAGATATCATCGGGGATAGTACCGAGTTTGGTGTAAAACACTCCTTCAACGATTGGTGGAAGCTTAACGTCAGGCGAAGAGGTGGGAGTTACTCTGGCGACATATGGTCTAGAAGAAAATTGTATGCAGATTAATCAATCTGTAGCGAGAAGCTACTTTGGGACTTAGACAACGATGGGTGAATGAGGTCTTGTACCTAAAAGAATCAGTTAAATTCAACTCATAAGAGGAAGAGTCGCCATTACCTTCCCGAACGATCCAGGATGGTAATCTTAAGGCTCTGGCAACCAAAGCAGCTGAATAATATCAAATCAGTCAAACCGTTTGGACTGATATAATTATCGCACAGCGTATCTCTTGATGAACAGAAAATGGTTCCAGGTCATCCGAGATATAAACCCCTAATCCACTCTCTCTCAATTGGGGCTCACAGAGGCCGTATTTTGATCCACAAGCGTATTTTAGCGCGTTTCTAAAGTCTTGACCGATGCTCTTTCTATTGCAGGAATATCCTATAGTGGACGCTGCTAGAAAGAAGGAGATCATTTAAACCGTGAACGGACTAGATTTTGACATCGAAACGGAACCTGTTTCATAACGATGAAATATATTTAACGAGCTTGTTCTTCCTTTAGTACTAGCTAGTGGACGTGTTCATAGCGTGGTCCCTTCTCGGGAATGGGACCACCACAGCCGAAATTGGGGACTCATGATTTAATAAAAGTTGCTTGAACTGGAGGAGATAGCGGTTCTGACTGCCACTAAAATTTCATTGCCTTTTCCCGCTCTCCCCGGGTAACCTTGCTGAACGTGAGGTAGATTCAGGATAAATTTACCAAGTACTGCAATAGAAATGAGAAATTCGAAGTATGGGCATTCATTTTCATCTCTGGAGATCATTGGTCTAGATAAGTGAACTAGTACTGTCATTGCAATTTACATCTTAAGATGCAGGACTTGGAAAAGTGGGGACTCTTAACTCGGACCTTACCTATCGCTATGGAAGCCATTATCACGTCCCGTCTTTTTTGCTTCTGGATGATGCGTTTTACGAATTCCAAAAAGAGAATTGTTTTCTGCGGAGCCATAATCCGCTCTTCCTTTCTCATCCATATCCATCTCCCGCCACACATCTCTACAAAATTCAAATTCAAATCCCAAATTTGACCATGAATAAAGCGAATAGAATTCGTGTTGTTATGCCCTTTGTTAAGAACACGCCGACGGCTCACGAAAGGGAAGGAGGGGAATCGTTTGACCTATTGCTGTAGCGTAGCGTAGGCAAACGGATGAGATACAAATCTACTAACGAGTGGTATATAACTACACAGCGTGTATAACGCATGCTCAACAACGCTTGTATACGATACAACATCGGTAATATATTAACACCCTTCATATCTTTCGGGAAGCTGAAGATCGTATTTTAATTCAGGTATCCCTGGCACACAATTTGACGCAGTGTACGGTAGTGCAAGCCCGGTTGGTTTCCTTCCGTCTGCCACGATATACCGGTGACTCCAGGTACACTCACGTTTCGCTGCATCGCAAGCGTTCCTCATCTGCAAACAACGCATATGGTTAGTATTCTTCCTCAGCCTGCCGCCCTGTTGCTGGCTCGGGAAAGTTCTGCGTTTGCTCATCCCCGAGCAGAAGTAATTAAATCATAAATGTAGAGTCGAGATACATTTCCGCTCAAGCTGTACTCTAGATTCGGGAATGATTAATTACGCAGTAACGCAAAAGATCTCCTTGCCATCATGCATCCTGGTCCAACTTTGGTTGAACACGAAAAAAATATTACTCAGATGGGAAGCAAAGAGACAAAAATGACAAGAGTGGGACTTGAACCCACGCGGACATTCGCCCATGAGAAGGAAGCTAGCTTTAACACTTGAGTCACACGCCTTAACCGCTCGGCCATCTTGCCTTGAAGCTTGGGCTGCTGTCAAAATTTTCACAGCGCCCCTGTTCGTGAAATGACGCGGTAAAGGAAGAACGAGGAAGAACATGGAATCAGGATATGAATTCCAGCGTCGATTGTTGGTAGTATGCTCACAGATAGGATTCAAGTGTTACTATTAGTGGGTGGCGAATTGCAGCCAGCTTGACTCGAGCTCGACAGCTGCAATATCGCCGCAAGGAGAGCCATATCTGATTACTTTGTCCATGGACTTGAGCAAGACTTGAGATATTAGATTTGTGAAGTCAAAATACTCGCTTACTGAGAGTAACCCCCTCCCGGTAAACATACTAGTGGCGAATTGCCAGGGAATCAGACATAAGAATGTTAATCCAAAGCGGAAAGCGGAGGACTACTGTCACAAGCGCTAACTTGCAAGTTTCGGGGTTTCCATCTAGTTTATCCTTTAGCCAGTCAAATAGACGAGATATCTTGATCTCCATGAAGAACCTCCAGAGAGAGATAGAGACGTTGAACTCGAAGAATTTCCCAGAAAGCAATGGATTGTAGTTCACCCATGGCTGATACATCATTGAGCTTGACGCCAGAACGGTCCCCAGATTTTTCATGTTGCTGCAGCTGCTCTTGCCAGTCCGAGACTGTAGGTTCGGATTCGCTCGGCGAATCGTCGCAGTACTTGCTGTGCATACGAGCATAGGTGAGTTCTCGTGACGGTACGGAGCAAGAGACGTCGGTACTTGAAGTCGGCGATACGTGGCAGTGCTGCTGGATATATGTATATCATCCATGACGCGCGCGCTTAACAGCTTTCTTTGCTCTCTCACTTCCTTCGACAACGATGTCCTCTCCTAATCACACTCGAACTCGCAGCGGTACTGTGCTTTCTGAGACTTACATCCAAGATAGCTTCCATAGCTATCTCAAATCTTCATTGACTCAAGCAAAAGTCGAACGATTACTGGATGCAGATCTTTTAAGTAGCGCAGAAGGAGATTTGATGATAACCGGTACGTTCTGCTCATCTTTTTGTCCAGTATCTTACCTTATGAACCTATATAAACTAGGACCTGCTTTATGCTTGTACTTTGCAGCGTTACGGAGTACCACAAATCCTCCTTCAGTACCGCTCCCTCGTCATAATAAAACCTCCGAACCCACGGAATTGTCTACAGAGAACTGCCCTCCTGCATTCGAACCTTTTCTTCGTGTATGGGCACAAACTGTTCCTTCCATCCAGGCTCTAGCTCCAGAATACCAGCATGATCTTGCTCGAATCATCTGCAATCTCGAGCCTCTACGCTCACCTCTAGATCCTGCTATCAATGGAATTGCAGCTGATCTACGAGCAGTAGCAATCGAAATCAGCCAACGGCGCTCGTTCCAGGATCGTTATGCATCTGATTTACAGGCTGCTCTGGATTCTGGTAATGCACCCAGTAGTCCGGCGGCGAAGAAAGCTTCGTTCGTTCCACCACCTTCATACGAGGCATCCCCGCCCTCATCTCTACAATCTTCGCCCAATACACAAACTCTCTCGCTTCCCCCACCTTCACCAAATTCCGATAACCATGATATTCCCCCGCAATCTCCCTCCCGTCTGTCGCCCTACGCACCCAGCAATGGAAGCGGCTGGCCTTCCCGAAGTCCTTCACCCACTATATTAACTCCGTCCTCACCGGCCATCGAATTCATCCGTGAAACTCTTTATGCGGCTCTTGGCGATGCACTTGACCGAGTACCATCGCTTCGTGGGATGCTGAAGCTTGATCCTCCTAGAGCATACTTTGCTGCGGTGGCGTTTGCCATTCTTGAGGTGGCTACGACGTCTATGACAGCTGATGGTGCCGTTGTAGGTGTTCTCGGTACACCCTTGACTATTGAGGAATGCCCGCCTCCTTTACAGCGATTCATGCTCGAGCTGGCGGCGATAGGGCGTCAAGCTTCGGAAATTCAAGAGGCAGATGATACCAGGGCTATGAAATATGCTTCTCGAGGACAAGATATCCCTCCGCCGAGGATGGACAGAGTGAAGCAGATGCTAGTGGAGGGTATTGGCTGCTCGTCGCGACATACCAATGGGGAAGAAGGGAGGAGAAGTGTGGAAGGCAGGACGGTTGCTTTCACTAATCGCATAAATGGGCTTAGTCTGGCCTTGACGCATCTCAAGGCGTTCAAGACAGACAGGACCAGGTTTTCAAGGTTCTAGCAGGCATTGGGTCGTCGTAAAACGTCTCTATTTATGGATTTTACGTATGGATTTTTATCTATTTCTGCATTGTGTTTCTGCTTTATCGACCTTTTGTAGCGCTAGCATAGTTTCGCTTATCTACTTGTAATTCCTGGTTCTACTTGTATCTCATACTTGTTCTTAGCGCCAACTCGAAGGTGGACCAATTGCAAAGACAGCCCTCTTTTGCAATACGACTGTCGATCTGATGTTAGCCGGAAATGGCTGCAAAATGAAATCTTCATTCTCTTTAGGTGGAAGAGGTGAATGAGAGAGATGGATGCATCAAGTAATCTTCACAAAGAAATGGTGAGGTAGGTAGGTAGTGAGGTAGGTATGTAGGTAGGTAGGTAGGTAAAACCGATGAGAATGCTGTAGATGTGATCCCTGGCCGCAAAGAAAGCGGAAGGTAATTCAATCGCTCTATAAGTATGGCGGCCGAGGTCGTTACATTCTTTGAGAAATAAATATTAGGTCGAATGATTACTGTTATTGCCGGCGAAATGAACGGCAGAGAAGATTAACAGAAGCGCGCGGATTCGTATCACCTAAGAGACACTGAGCGGAGGCGCCCCGGAAAAGGTCACGGCGTGAATTTTATTTGTGAAAGGCTTTACAAAATACCAGAAAATCGACGCTTAGCGACTACAAAGCACTGGCTCTCCGAGTTGGGGATACCCCAAGGATACTGTCGACTCACTCACTTCTTCGTGCGCGGCCGTCGGCCGAGGATAAACGCTTGATCATGAGCAAGTACGCTTTGGCACCCCATACATGGGTACCGAGCTCCCATAAAAGGGATCTTCGGAATCAAAATAACGTGAGCAGGATAATCGATTTTTCCAGAAGCTTTGGCCACGTCGACCTTGCTTCTTGCTTATAAACCACCAACGCGTCCCCGAGTCCATCGATAACGTCGCCTTCATAAACCACCATCTTATTTCTGAAGACCGTGACATCCTCAAGTTCATCGATCATGGTCCTCAAACTCTATGGATCTCCCTATTCCACCTGTACCGCTCGTGTTGCCACCGTGCTTCACGAAAAAAAGATTCCCTATGAACTTGTTGTCATCGATCTTGCGAAAGGAGGACAGAAATCGCCGGAATTCGTGGCTGTTCAGCCATTTGGTCAAGTACCATACATTGTAAGTGATCTGACTAGTATATTTTTCTTACTTGAATTGACCTTGGCTCCACTTCACGCCAGGACGACGATGGCTTTATCCTCTTCGAATCGCGCGCCATCTGCCGCTATCTCGCTACCAAATATGCCGACCAGGGAACCAAACTAATCCCTAACGCTTCTGATATCAAAGCCACTGCATTGTTCGAGCAAGCCGCCTCTATAGAAACTGCGAACTTTGATGTCTTCGCAAGCAAGGCTGGTTTTGAGGCTGTTATTAAAAAGTGAGCTCTATCCGCGATAACATGATATTGGGACAAGACAGGAATGATATTCTACAGGTCTAAGCCCGGTATGGTTACTGACCAAGCGGTAGTGGATAATTGCGTGGCGATGTTGACCGCCAAACTCGATGGATATGAAGTGATTTTAGGCAAGCAAAAATACCTCGCCGGTGACGTACGTGCTTCAGTGAAATACCTACCATCCGGTGACCATGCTGAGCTTGAAACGTAGGAGCTCACCGTTGCCGACCTCTTCCACCTTCCCTACGGTGCTATGCTTGCAAAATTCGGGTGCACGCTCATGACGACGAAAGGACCCAATGTGGCTAGGTGAGTTACTGTTTCTCATTAGGTTTCGCAGAAGCCTTGCCGTGGAGCTCGCCCTTCATCTCAGCTTGGTGAGACTGTATTACTATCAGTTCTCTGATACGGAATAGCCCCTCTTCTGCCGTCGCTATCCTTCTCCCGTCGAATATGCCGAATCTTACTGACTGGCCCTCGAACTAGATGGTGGAACGAGATTACTTCCCGTCCTTCCTGGCAGGCGGTCAAGGACGGCACCAAGAGCTGCACGTCCTTCTGATCCTCCATAATTACTCCAAGTCGGGAAAGTTTAAAGGGTTTGGAATGCTTTCGCCGCAGATACTACACGTTCAGACCCAGACACTTGTAATTTTACTATATCAATGAGAAATTGTGGATTCTTCTCGGTTGCCCGTTACTATTTTACCTTTGACTCCATTCGTTAGACAGCGCTAGCGTTCAAGGGCTTCACAAGTATTCGAAGGGATTATAATCCGAATCCACCTCAATTAAATTCCTGGAATGTCGGTCGCGGGATTACTTGATGGAGGAATATATTCGGTCCGAGTTGAGTCACTATCGAAACTTTCAACAGGTTTGAAGGCAGCGACACTCGCAACTATTTCTTTACTTTGACTGGTCTTCATCACAGAGTCCGAACTGGTAACAGGGTCGGAGCAGTTCATTGTCAATGCTTACGGGTTTCAAGGTACAGAATTTATTTCTCTGGAGCCTGAGTGGACCTAGTACTCCTAAACAGAGCAGAATCATTGAATATTCAATTTCGATGATCAGCCACCTCACAAAATCCTTCAACATCGGCGGTCAGTGGTAAGTAAGTGCTCCAGTGGGGTGCGGCATCTTTCAGCGCCCTCTACTGCTATAGCTTACTGCTGCCGAGTCTCACTCAAGGGAATGAAATGATCGAACTGGTAGGATAGCGCCTACTTCCTACGCTGGCCAAGTGGCCGGAATGAAGGGCTCCGTATCCGACATCATATAAAACAGGCCCCGGACATTCTATCCTAAACTAGCAGTTCGCATCACAGCCACCAGCCACCAATCAGGGTCTTACCCAGCGACGATCCAGGCTGCCAAAATTATCAGAACAACTGTCAGAAAACTAGTATATAGACGGAAGAATCCTGGGTAATCGGGTGGAACATGAACTTCATCCCATCACCATTTGGCAGTTGCAACTGAATTGTTATGATTGACGTTGGACGTTGAACGTTGAAAATACTATGTTCATGTATGAGGGTTCAAATTTCGAGTTCAATTTTACAGCAGATTTACAGTAAGTATGTATACTGTTGTTTTCAGTCCCGGTCAAGGCGAGACGTTTAACTTCACGTACCAATCATGCACAATCATAATGTGATCCTGAATCACGGAGATGCACTTCACGAAGTCAACTATGAATTTGTTAGCGAACTGTTGCGTCGACACCAAATGATGATGATCTCTGGAACTACTTAAAACTGTCTTTCACGTGAAGAGTGAGCAGCACAAGGAGGACTTGGTTTGAACGAGTTTGTCCAAGAGCTCCGCGACAAGACCACTGCTTACCGTAAGTTTAACCGTTTATCCGTCTCGGTTGTTGTTCACAGTTCAAATGTGAAATGGCCACAAACTCAAGGCCAGTACTAGCTGGGATTCTTGGCAAGAGTTCTCAGGCCTTCAGGCCTCAACGGCGATGGTGTGATTCGACGACACGGTACTACAACTGAATATATACTCTAGTGGGTTCTAGGGTCTAATTTTAATTTTACAAGCAACAAAGATTGAAGTTTTAACAAATATAAATGAGTTTGCTAAGAATACATATTGCCGAATCTTAAATTCGACGCGATTGTCACTGGATACACGGATGCGCTTGTAAACTGAGAGGGATGCAGATAATAACTTTAGAAACTATTGGTAGGTGAAGAACGATGGTGAATCCATGTTGGCAAGCCTCCATAACGCGGAACCGTCACTGGAGATAATCGTTTCATATCCACATTCGTTTCGGAGGACGTGTGAGTAATCGAGGATTTTAGCCCCCTGCTCATCAGCCTGATAAAAAGTTGCGCGAGGAGACATGTTATAATTGAAAGGAAATGCATCCAGCATGGGTGAGCGCGCAACAGAGCTGAATCCCGTATTTGAATTGCCCAAGTTTTGGATGAGTTCGTATGGTTCGAGACAGTGTGATATGGGCTGAATGGGTGATGTTGGACACATATTTGTAGCATGCTGCACGATTGAATATATTTCATCCACAGCGTCCCAAGGCTGAGGCGACGATTGGTCCCGCTGCCCCAGGATGGTGGGTTGCAACTCGCCATAATCATTGATGCCTGGAACCTCGCCAACGAGTCCTGTCGAAGACAGCGTTGCAGTGCGGAGCTCATCATACACGAGTGTCGCTGGCCGGGAGGTTGAAGCTTCACCCGGAGGCCAAGTCGAAGAATCGAGGACGAATTCCGACGCAGCTGTGATGTTGTTATCGCTGTCAGCAGCATTCAATTCAAAGCTAGATGGTTGTTCCGGTGTATCAGGTGCCGAAGAAACGCTGGGTGAGTTGGAGAACGAAGAGGATGAGATTTCTGATTCGCAGCGGGACTTATAGGACTTCCGATGAGGTGATCTGGTGTTGAAGCGAGTTAAACTATTATATCTAAGGACCATTAGTACTAAATATCAAAGTATTTCGCACCAAACAAAACAACTTACCGATTCTTCGCTGCAAGACCCGTTCTTCCCGGAAAGTATTTTCTAACTATCTTCGTCCAGAGTTTTCCGTGCTCTTGTACAGCGTTCAGCAAAAGGGTGTCTGCTTCGGCAGACCAACGCGTACGCAGAATGCTTGGATTCAGTGTGTCACACCAGCGCTTGGCGCATTCTGGTCGATTATAATCAATGTATTGTTTCATAAACCGCCAAGTGAAGCTTACGGTCACTGTTTCTTGTGTCGACACATGCAGCTACCAGGGACCATCTAGACTCGCATGAGCCAAAGAATCATTCAACGCTCAGGTTCTCACTAACCTAGTTCCATACTTCTCGATCGCTCTCACCAGTCTTTCATCTTCTTCCGGTGCCCAACCACCCTTTACTACATCGGACGCCATTTTTGCAAACCAGCGTTTACGACAGTCCTTGTTTGTTCTGTTGGGTACATGCTTGGCAATCGCATGCCATTTTGAGGGGCTGATTGAGCCTGGTTCCTCTATCCATGAGGGGAAAATGCTATTAATTTTGAGACAATGGATAGGATAGCGTTGGGCTCACCTAGATCGACTGCATCGCGCAATAGTCGATCTTCTTCTTCCGTCCAGGATCGTCGTTCTCGATACATTATGATGATGAGGACTGTATGCCTTGAGAGAAAAATGGTTGGCAAACTATGTATCACCTACGCATATTTATATATCCTGCTCCCCTTGGCCATGTTTACGTTGCAGAGAAAGTCGTAGTCACCGGATAAAAAGGAGATGGCCATTTAGTCAAGACAAGGACCGTAATGATTCATTCGTGATCGAGCAACAAGGGGAGATAGATGCAATCTCACAGCTGCGTAGTGTCCCGCAGATATTCAATTCACTGTCAGGCATTTCTTCGATGACCCAAATGGGCTTTCGCGGAAAGAACGTATCAACAGGAAGATCTTCTCACCACTTGAAGAATTGAAGGAACGGAGATTTTTTCGCCGGGATATAGGAAGGAAGGCCCACAGTTGCTTGATCTTCTTGTATGAGAAAACTTTTATCTGCGGTAGAACTGGCTGTTTCAATAAAGGCTTCAATAGGCTAATTTTGTGTCGCCATTAGTATTGCATGGGCGGAACCGAAGTATTCTTTTATTACTTGAAGGAGCATGCATTTTGAAAAAGACGGTGGAGGCGGTAAGAAACTAATTTCGTGGGCGGGTTTCATGGAACAGAAAAACTGTTATTTCCACGTGACCAATGGCCCTGGACTTTGCTTCGAATCAACTTTGAATTTACAGTAACAGTACTTAGTAGAACTTATCTAGATAACCTTGCGTCTTGAATTCCATTGTATAGAGTCTAGTGTGGAATTACGAACTGTAGGTATCGGGTGGTACCTTCGCGTTCGCTCCCGTCAAAGAATTTGAAGAAAGTATCTCCCTCCAAAAGAAATTACTTATTTTTTCACCCGCGAAAGCTGTTATTTTCGATCTGATAAACGTAATAGGTGCGCAATCTGAAACGTCGTAGTGGGAGCTCGTCATCAGTGCAGCATGGTTCATCGGGAGCCTAGCTAAAACGCTGTGATCCACTGCTTTTCGCTGCTTATGAGCTAGACTCGAACCAGCCGGCGACTGGCTCGAGTCTACTTATGAGCCGTGATTTTGAGATAAAACTTGAATAGAAGCTAGTTATAGATAATGCAAAAGATAAAGCAGAATGCCAAATGCGAAGACCATTACATGAAATCCTTTGAATGCTGATAAATAAGTACGTATTCCTGATACTTACCTAAATAAATAATACCCATGAACACCCTATGTCCATAGAATATTGATTTTTTTCCAGCCCTTCAGAGGAGCTTCCTCAGGCTCAGGATTCGCGTTCGCGATCTCAATGTAATGTCTAATCGGCATCTCATCCAGACTAACGATCTTCGTCTTTTTGATGAACTTGAAGCCGAAATAAAAGAGGAAGAAGAGGGGGATGTTAAAGTAGGAGCTGAAGAAGTCCTCTGTGTCCCATTCTCCATGAATGAAGACGGCGAAGCCTCCTGTAAGGAAGATGAGCCCAAAGCCCAAGAGACCCATCCAAGCAGCGAAGGGCTGGAAGGGTGCTGCCCATGGCAGCTCGCTACGGTCAATGCCCTGGCGCTTGCATGCGTAGTAAAAGCGCAGGTAGATTACGCAAATGGTGATCCAAGTAACGAGGGCGGCGGCAGCTACGAGGTCCTGGAACCACGAGAAGACGGTGGACGCGGAAGCTTGGAGCGTCATGTATCCAAGAGTAATGAAGACACTGACGAACGCGACGCAAACCCATGGGATACCGTATCGGTTGGTGCGGAGGAAGAACTTGGGAGCATGGCCTTCACGAGCGAGACCGTAAAGAGTCCTGGAGCCTCCCTGGAAGACGTCGTTAATTGTTCGGAAAGTACCAAAGAGCGAACAAAACTCACCAGCATGGAAGAATTCCCCGATGACCATGCACTAGTCAAAACAACAGCGTTAACAATATGCGGGATCACTTTGATACCTGCCAGGTTTGCCGCGATGACGAAAGGGCTTTCACTAGCGGTAGAGGTCGAAGTGATGAGCAATTTGCTGTTGGATGGCACAATCATGGTGACGATGAGGACCGAAAGGACGTAGAAGAGCAAAACTCGAATAAAAATACGCTTGGCGGCTTTTGGGATGTTACGACGTGGGCTCTTAGTTTCTGCGGCAGCAGATGCAATGGTCTCAATACCGGAGTACGCATAGGCAGCGTTAGAGAAGGTCGTCCAGAAGCCCAAAAAGCGACCGAGAGATCCTTCAATACCGAGGTATTGGACAAAGGGACCCTATAGAACTTTGATAAGCTCAAAAATGTTAATGTGGAGAGAATACGAACGGGGTTTCTCCAGTATTGGAAACCAATGCGAGGTTGGCCGGGGACTCCTCCCAAGTCAATAATGAGACCCTAGAAGGAACGAATCAGATTCCGAATCAATGAACGGAGATTTTAACGCACCATAAGGATTAGGCCAACGATAAGCATGATTTTTAGAATAGAGAAGGTGAATTCTAGCTCTCCGTACACCCTAATGAAGAACATGTTGGTACCGACGATAAGCAGACCCATGATCGTGATCCACACTCCATTGGAGACGGATGTCGTCCAAAACGAGATCAACACGGCGGCGGCAGTGATCTCAGCAGGAATCGAGACACAGCTTGAGTAGACGGTGTTCCAACCAATGGCAAATGAGAGGGCGGGGTCGAAGAAGACCTCGGCGTGACGGACGTATGAACCTGTGAGTGGCACCAGAGCGGCAAGCTCGGCGATAGACAGGACAACACCAGATACGAGAACACCAGTGAAGAGATATCCTAGAAGTGTACCTATAATAAAAATATTATTATAAAAAATCCCAACTTCATTCAAAAAAAGGAGAATTCCATACCAACTGGGCCCGCATGTGCAAGAGCTTTACCCGAACCCAAGAAAAGACCCTACAAAGCGAAAATAAATTTAGAGAGATCGACAATGCCGACAAGAGTAGCTCACCGTTCCGATGGTTCCAGCAAGAGCAATCATCTGAATATGCCTCTGCTGTAAACCTCGTCTACATAAACGTCAGCGACATGGGGATGCGAACAAGACAGAAATAAATACACTAGTTCCTTTTCCTCCTCGAAAACTTGCTCGTCGTCTCCGACTTGCCCACCGGAGCCAATCTCCATCTCGAGTTTACTGCCACTTCCATCGAAAAGATGGCGATCTTTTTCGTCTTTGAACGACATGGTAAAGCCCTAGTCGTGGGGTCAGATGGAAGCGGGTGTTGGAGCGAAGGTAAAGAAGCTGAAGGCCCCATTGTCCAATGAGTTCATATAGTAAGAAAAATCCCGATTCCTTTTCGGGCTGAACACTGCTGAGTGTCGACTTGCTCATTAAACTGGATTGGCGCTGAAGATAAGCCAGTATTCTTCTGTTATTCCGCGTGCATGCTTGATGCGCTTCGAAGTTGAGATGCGTCGTACGTCGCGCGACCCTGGAAATTTGTCGAGGTTGGAAATGCTGCGCTCGTGGAGACCTTATCGGAAGACTAGGAAAGACCACACACCGACGGTTTCACCAACTGGCTGGCTGAAACGAGTTGGAGGGACAAGGGGAGACTGATTCATATTTTATGGCGCAGAGCAGAACAGGGAAGTCCGTTTATGGTCCTTCCAGTTGAATCTCAGTCTTTGCAAAGCGTAGCGATAGTTATACACTGTTATCGAAGACAGTCACAGCGTGCTCGACAGATACATAATTTCGAATTGATTCTATTTGACTCTTGAGTATGAAATCGATGGAGAGATACAGATAGGACTCACCAAGGCTGAGACCATTCGAAATTTGAAGAACGTGCTCCAAGCTGGAATTGAAGTCGTGCGGAAAGTAAGTCCATTAGGACTATCAGAGTAACCGAAAATCTAAAGTTCAAATTTACGCAGAGTAGGTCTGAGTATTAATTAGGTGGACGTGGATAGGAACAACTTGGGAACAACGAAGAAAAATGAAATTCTCCGTCCTATCCTCATCTAATGTTTGCAGAGACATCGGTGAAGTGTATTTCCGACATCGGACACGAACAGAAGAACCAAGAATGAATATCCACTAACGCGAGGGCAGTCAAGCACACCATGATGCATGGTGAGTAGCCGAGAATGCCCTGAATAACGAGAGAAGGGGTATTGAACGAATCAAGGGATCTCAGCTACCCAGTATCACTAGAAAATTCCATATGACGAAGGCACTGAGAGGACTTCTGCCAATTGGAGAGACCTGGTGTTACCCCCCGCGCAATGTCATAGCTAAGTTATATAGGTGTATGATAGACGACACGGCGCAATAAGACTTGATACTACAACAAGAATATCATTCTGCAGAGACTCGGAGGCCGTGAGTAGCCTATCTTGACAGGAGATGGTTTGCGATGCGTACTGGACTGATGGTGCGGACTAGATTTGAAATTTCGACTATCTTTGTTGTATTATTTGCATGCACATGCGCAATGCAGGTACCTAGGCCATGAGGAATGGATTTAGTACAAGATTGAAAGCGAAACTACGCATGAAACAGGCATGCAAAAGGAAATTATGCACCGAGAGTCTGCAGCGCCGATGCTTCGCGAATTCCATTCGAGTTTCAACTCTGAAGAAGTCTGTCCTTCCACACGTAGGTCTGGTCCGAGCTACGATCCCATTACAACAGCTCGATTCGACACATCTTCCATCGTCGCGGCCGGTAAAGTTTAGTACATTATCGATATTCGCGGTGGTCCCCGGTTTGTTGGATGCAAAAAAGATGACCACGAGTCTAAATGCGGGAGGATATCGTGGTTGGTTACAGTAGAAGCATAGGCGCGCGCTCTTGTGGCGCTTAGTAGTAATTCAGAGAACTCATAGTCTTCGCCGTTCGGAGAACCAGTAAGATTAAAGTAGAAATACTATCTATGTATATTGTATGTACTTAGAATATCCAAGCACATACGTCTAAATTAAATAAATCGTAACAATCCAACGAGAAGAAACAAACAAGTCCATAACTGTCCATTCTACGAATCTATTTCGAAATCTATAGCCATCGCATTATCAGCCTAAAGCCCAAGCTCAAGTAGGTCTAAAGAAACGGAACCCATTGAACATCCCGTTTCCGTTCTCATTCCCAGCCCGAGCATTGACTTTACCAGATATCTCCACTGGCTGGACGGTCACACTAGGTTCGACCTCGACGACGGACGCCAACACGGATGCGGCGGCGGCGGCGACGACAGCATTTGTAGTAGTAGTAGGGTGAGCGCTGGCGCTGGAGGGAGCTACGGTGCTCGAAGAGGCAGGATGAGCGCTGGAAACAGATGAAACCTTGACACTCGATGCACTGCTCGAGGGATGAGCAGACGACACTGAGACGGAAGATGAAGAAGCCTTGACACTCGAGGTACTGCTCGAGGGATGAGCAGACGAAGCGGGGACGGAAGATGAGGCCTTCGCGCTGCTGCTTGCTGAAGCTTTGGCAATCGAGCTCGATGGAGCAGCAGTAGCAGAAGCAGCACTGGCTTTAACGCTACTGCTCACAGCTGATACAGTGATCGTGGGTTTAACGCTTGTCGTAGGAGCACTAGACAAAGGGTGACCGGTGGTGCTGGCGCTAGCGGTAGGTGCGCAAATACACATGCAGGAGGTGAGAGGCTCAGAAGTGGTAGTAGGGCAAGTCGATACAGTGGTCGTTGTGGAAACCGGGGTAGCTGGTTTCGCAGATGAGGACGTGGAAGTAGCCTTGGCGGAGGAGCTCGTGGAAGATGCCTTAGCAATGGAACTCGTCGACGATGCTTTAACGGAGGAACTTGTCGACGATGCTTTGACGGAAGAGCTCGTCGAAGTCACCTTGACAGAGGAGCTCGTCGACGAGACCTTCACCGACGAAGTCGAAGATGCCTTGACTGAAGAAGACGTCGAAGAGGCCTTGGCCGAAGAGCTCGAAGATGCCTTGACTGAAGACGTCGACGACGCCTTGGCCGAAGAGGCAGTCGAGGACACCTTCACCGAAGAGCTCGAAGAAGCCTTGACTGAAGACGTCGACGACGCCTTGGCCGAAGAGCAGTCGAGACACCTTCACCGAAGAGCTCGAAGAAGCCTTGACTGAAGACGTCGACGACGCCTTGGCCGAAGAGGCAGTCGAAGACACCTTCACCGAAGAGCTCGAAGAAGCCTTGACTGAAGACGTCGACGACGCCTTGGCCAGAAGAAGCAGTCGAAGACACCTTCACCGAGGAGGTCGAGGATGCCTTGGCTGACGAAGCGGTTGAAGATGCTTTTACTGATGAAGAAGTTGCCTTGGCTGAAGAGCTCGCAGCCGTCGAAGACGCCTTCACTGAAGAAGAAGACGCTTTGACTGAAGAGCTGGCGGCCGTCGAAGATGCTTTAGAGGAAGAGCTTAAAGCCGTCGAAGACACCTTCACTGAAGAGCTCGAAACTGCCGACGAACTCGGTTTCGCGGACGACGTAGACACAACCGTGGACGACGATGAACTGGGCAAAATTCCACTGAGAATCGCCAAAGCCTGGAATTGGTCAAAATCTTGAGTCGAGGGTGGGTTGACCGCGAATACCATTCCTAGTATAGGTTAGGAACTGGATGAAATAAGGAAAGGCACTGATATTTACCTGAAGTACAGAGATCGTCCGATTGGAACCAAAGAGGGTTGTCATTTTCCACTGTAATCATAAAAGTGGGCAGTCCATCTTCCTGTTGCGTTAGGGTGACAGGAATACTGTAAGCAGGAAAAAGTCAGCTATGTGCACGAAACTATGACGGTGCTGCAGGCGACGTACATTCCAGAGTTGATACCACCCGTAAGAGGCGTGCAAGGCTACAGAGACAGTTATCAGTCAGTATAGATAATACCTAAGCCGGTCAGTAGACATACCGCGGTCTCACTCGACTCTGTGACACTGTGATTGGTAGACCCACTGTATAGACCACAACTGTTAGACAGTGTCGATGATAGATAAGAAAATAGAGCGCACAAATGGAAGGTAATCGTGTTGCCAGGCACAGTCTGAACAGTCAACGGATTGAATGCAGAGACACCGTTTAGACCAACGGTAACGTCGATGTTGGCTGTGAGAATAGAGACATAAGGCGAGAAGAGAGTTATTTCGAAGGAGAAAACGTACTGGCATTCTGCGCCTTGACTCCGCCAATGAGGCACAAAGCCATGACGAAGACAACATTGTAAAGCATCTTGAACTGGTGGACCATCTTATGTGCGAGCAGATGTGTAGAGGTGCGAAGGAAAGAGAGTGAGACGCGAGGGAAAGCGAATGGAGACTGAAGGGCACAAACCTCTTGCTTTATAGCCAGATGTATTCAGGATCGTTAACGTATCGACCTGGTAGCGCCGGCAAACTAGATGGTTAGCGGATGGTAAATCTCAGAAAAGTGGTTTACCTTCAGTCCCGGACGGCTTCCGCTGATGAATTTATGACTTCAAGAAGAAAGTAGGGAGACAGATTGTGAGCGGTCAACATGGGCAGCATTCCTATCAATGATTGCACAAAAAGATCGAGGATTGCAAGAGTGACTTTGACATAGGTCGAGAAAGCCGACGATTCAGTATCATTGAATAGAGCAAACGATTTTTGGATATTCTACATCGAAAGCGGGTTCAAAAATGCACAATTCTTGCAGAAAATGTAACGACGTACTGGTCAGATTTGAACTCAGCGCAGTATTCACGCCACTGGAGCCGCTTGGGATAAAGAAGGGTCTGAGGTGAAGTACGTTTAAGCCTCTAATGGACCACCTGGAACGCATATCAGAGAAATACCATCCGATAGTTTGAATGACTCACGTACCAAAGTCCCTTCAGATCTCAAGCTCGAGTCAAGCGTTATTGTTTTTGTTTTTCCAACCTTTGGCCATGCAAAAGGCAAGAGAATTAGTTTTTGCGGGTTTCGTTATCTTTTCGGCATATAATATTAATAATAATAGTATTGAGAGAAGCAATTAGAAAAAGCAGCTGTGATAAAATTCAAAAGAAAAGAAAGAAAAGACGCGTTGACGCGAGACACTTTTCCCAGCGCTAACTTAATGAGTGGGCGCTTCTTCGTAAAGGCATTTCCCCCAGAGGGAGGCTCAGAACCATCAAATAGTGGATTTTGACTCCACGTCATAAGTTGGCTCACCTAGGGCTGACCAAGTCAGTGACCTAGTGCCAAATACTTCCATAGAAAAACAACATTGGTGACTTGAATACTCAAGTCTTAACAGGCCAGAGGTTTACAAGTCCTCATTGCCTCCATTCTCCTCATCCTATAGCTCCTATTTTCTGTCATTCTAGCGGCGTTAGGTCTAGGCAGCCTAGTCCTCATCATTCTGGGTCTCCGATTCCTCATAGTTATTAGTTTGCACACTCGTTTGCTCCATATGACAGCGATAACGGAATTATGCAAATAGAGATGGAGTAAGATATAGAGCTAAATGAAATGGGAGAAGGCAGGATGCCTGTCGATATTGGAGAGTTCGATAAACATCCATGCTAGGAATGCAAGGAGTGGTTAGTAAATGCTACAAAAAACGCTGGTAGGGGTCCAATTGAGACACCCACGAATTCAACTGTGCTATTACAACCAGCTCATTGTATGTATATACTACAACAGACTACGCTTCTTTGCATATATCACACACCCCGGGTTTATATCAGCCCCCAGCCTTGGTCCCACTCCTCTTGAAGAGAGGATATAAGGGAGTCATATTCTTCTTCAGATTGAATAATCCCTGCTACCTGTATACCGTGCTTCATCCTCAAAAGCCCGTTCAAGGACACTCGCAAGGCCTCGATTCCGTCCTCTCCAATCCCAATAGTGATAGATCTCCCAAATTCCACCTTCGCATCTTCAAAGCCACATTCTTCAAGAAGAGACGGGAGCAGCATTAAAATATCTTCCGGCAAGTTACGTTTCAACATCAAGGCCTCAACGTAAGCTCGTGACGGCTCATCTGAAGGCCCTTTGGACATTTTCCAGCTGTTCCAATCAATTTCGCAGAGCTGGATATGACCACCAGGCTTGAGGACCCGATGAAATTCAGATATGACAAGACGCCATTGAGAAGTGGTCAAGTATCCGGCAAGGAGCTTCTGGGAAGCAAAGTCAAAACGAGACGTCCATGAATCGGGAACTTTGAGAATAGAGTTTTGGGAAAAATGCACATTTGGTGGAGTGGAACTGGGGTCAGGAAAGAGCGTGGTGGATATGTCAATTGCGTTTATGGTAACTGATGGCGGAATAGTTCGAGGGACCAGATACCTAGTATGAGGGTCTTGATATCAATTTGTCTGGCAGAAACCAGATAAAGCACTGTGATACGTACCCGTTCCCGCTGCAGACTCCAATACGACTCCATCAGGGGCTAAAACAACTCTTTCATCGTAAATGAGGCGGCCTTGATTCAGATTCTTATGAAAGAACCAGAATTGACGAGTCAATCTAACAGGAATTGTCAGTAGAACTTGAAAAATAATTGGTATCTAGTTATTCACCTCGAGTGTTCCAGCTTGTCACGGTCTTGCTGGGGGCATCCATGGAGACTCGAATGCTCAGTGGGAGGCAACATGGAATGTTCATACACTTATAATTAGCAGACGCCACTTTGTCCAGCTGACAGCCTATCCAATTTCAAAACCAAGATGCTCACGAACGCCAGGCCCGAGACTTTATGTGAGAGGCCAAGTATATCTAAGCCGCGGAAAGACCATCTGCAACCCACGTATCTAGTGGATGGTGGAATCTGAATTGGTGTTCACAATTGCACTCCCAGCACACGATACACGTTATATATTGTTTTTGTTGGCTTTTTATGTCCGGAAACTTTGGTGTCCTTAAATAACACCTTTTTTCAGAAGATACTTTCTTTTTTTACGAATCCAAGTTCTTGATGTACCACGGGAAAATTCATATCCGAGTTGTGAGCTCATGCGGTGATTCAACATAAGATAGTTATTAACCATAGATATATACTGTCAAACTTTTCCACCTCACTCTTCCCTCTGGTTCTCTTTTAATCAATATAGTCGCCCCAAGGAATATGAGGAGGGCCGCACCACTCAGTGCCCACCTCAAACTTGAGAACCGTATCCGATGGCTTTGTAACATTTGAAATCGGTTTGGTGCCGTGGTCAGGACTAAGGCGAACAACCACCTTGTCGCCATGCTGGTCGACAGCTTGGAATTCCCGGTAGTATCGCGAGTAGATTGGATTCGGTTCCAAGTGATACCAAAACCTCCCGATGACTTTCTTCTCATCGAATTGAGATCGCCACCGGCTGGAATTCAGAACTCCGTATTTTACAGCCTCGAAACATGCCCCTCCCCATCGAAATTCCACATCAGCAGCCTGAGCGCACCGGGGAGAAAGGGTTGCAAAAGCTTGAAGATGCGAAAGAGGGAGATACTCCGCGATCTGTAAGCATAGTTCCGTTGGAAGCGAGCCAATTCCCAACAAGGAAGGAGCAGTTTCGTGAAATCGTTCATTCTTCAAGACGAGATCATATTTGGGACTCTGCTCGAAAGTCATCTGCCCTGGACGTGAGATGGCTTTGATCCCTGGTGTAGGTGGGTAGTCTAGTGTTTTAGCATCACGCAAGGGAAGGAATTGGAGTGCGGGTGTGTGCGATATCTGAAAGTTGGGCCCAGTGAGTGGGTAGTGATCACAGGGACCTCGATGCGGACAATAGAGATGTGGTACAGTGATGATATGATTGCAAAGAAGACAACTGGCTTATGAGCAGCAGTCATACTCGCGGGGATAGCCATCTGTGACTTTAGTTCTTCAACCAGTTTGACGACTGCAGCAGGCAAGTTGTCCTCCACATCCAGACGCGGAACAACGAGCAAACATAGTAGTCCCCAATCTATCCACTGAAAGGCAGGACGATCTGGGAGATAACGATCTCCAAATGGAGGCATACTTTCGGAGAAGACCAGCGGTCCAGTGAAAAAATCAACCATCGTGCGGACCCTATGGATAAGTCTTGGTGTTGCCGAGGAAGAAAACAATGTAGTTCTTTCTCCTAGTCCATAATTTGCGTAGTTCATAGTTTTCATTGACGCGCCGACAAACACTTGCATGATTTCCATGCGTATGAGCTCCGAGGAGCGCATCTCAGGAGGAAGATCCAACAATTCGTGAGTCGTATTCGCTTTGGATGTCGTGCTGTAACCCTTATAGGTCTCGAGCAAATTTGCGGCTACTGGGGGCGAAGGAGGCAGTTTATAGCGATGCCTGGCTTTTTCAGAGTTCGAGGGCAGCTCGTATTTAGCGCCAGGGTCTAGAGAGCAAGTTGAGAGCAAGACTGAATGAAGATGTAAGTTTTGTTACAAAAAATGCAGAACTCACAGAGATAGGCACAGAAGAACTCCTCGTTGGGCATGTTTCGAAGGTCGAAATAAGGTTCTCCATCAACGTAGAAAATATAGTGCTCGAGATTGATTTCATACATGTAGGCTGCATCGGCGCCCCGCGGCCATTTCCTTGAAATTTCGAATGATGTGTTTTCTTCCTTCCAGATAGTTTCCATATCCTGTCCACAAAGCAGGTCCTTTTCATCATCATCATCTTCATATTCATCGCGGTGGCTCCTCTCAAGATCTCGTAGCAATCCATCTAACTCCTCTTTTTTTGCAGCAACATACTCCTCGAATTCAACCGGGTCTGCAGGGATTTCCTTCATGAATTTGACACCGAGACCTTCAGGATAGGCATCGTAATGGTAATAGTATAGAAAATAGAAGCCTTTGTGGTAATAGATGGCATACCCACGGGTGCCCATGGAAAATGGTGATGATGATGGTGAAATGAGTCGGTCATTCGATCAGCGCTCAATTGAGTATTTTAAGCGCCTAGCCGCCTCAACCAGAGACAAGTCTTAATTACAAGTACATAATCTTCTTCGACCTAAAGCCGTTCACTTCTGAGAGGCTTTATATAATGTCAATGCGAAAATTGGGCAGTGGAGGAGGGTATACAGATATATATGAACCGCAAAGACACAATGTAATTACTACTTGATACAGGACAGTAGCCTAAAGATTATATGTTACAACAATAACGAAAGAGACCACGGATTCATATCTTGTCGTATTATGTGTCAAGGGAGGGATTTCAGGCTACAAACATGCGATGTTAAAAACAGGCGGCAATAACTATCAACCAAGACATACCTTAAGACCCTTGCGTGTACGAATCTTCGTAACAATAAGTTCCTCGATCTTCCTTCGCTTCTCAAGCGGTGCTGAAAAGTGCTCGTCAACCATCTAGAAGAAAGCCTGAAGATTAAAATACTTACATCTAGCCATGAGCTCCCAGTGGTCAAACACACACTGGGGGAATGCCTGGCCAGCAGTATGTGATCGGAGGTCTCCATTGAAACCAAAGGATTCGGCGACAGGGAGTTAAACTTTTATCGTGAACCTGGGAGTTCCGGGTTTCTGCTCTTCGCTGAAGACCTGTCCACGACGCTTATTCAAGCAGCTGTATACGCCACCGATGGCGTTTTCGGGGCATTGGATATCGACTAGAGGAAGAGCAGGGTCAGGGAGAGGGTAAGAATCCACGTCAATGCTGACTGCTCACCGAGGTAGACGGGTTCTTGAAGAGCAGGCGTGGCGACCAGGCGTGCGGCGTAGCAGACAAGTCTGCAGGTGGGCATGAGCTGCCTTCCTTCACGGTGGATAGCATCAGCATGGAGCTAGTGAAAAAGTAATTCATAAGTACGAAAAGCCAAACAGACAACATAAACGTAGACTCACGGTAACATCAACCATATTAAATCGCACACCACGCATGTTCTCCTCAGCACAAACACCCTCCTTGGTCGCCCACTGGAAAGCTGCGACACACGAATCCTTGATTTCATTCAAGTACTGCACTCCCTTGGTGATATCAACCAACATATTCGAACCAGTGGTGTCGGGGCCGAAACACCAAATCTTTCGAGCATCCGTGATATCCCAGCCAAACTGATCAGCAAGGACACGGACACGGGCTTTGAGATCATCGCGCGAGTTAATCTTGCCATCCTCGATTGCCTTGGAAAGCTCTTCGTCGATAAGCATCGGTGTTTGTTCTGAGATTTCGAAAGCGCGACGATAGAGGATTCGGCCTTGACAGTTTCGCGATAAGGAACAACGGGGTCGGAAATCTTGAGAGGAACACCAGCGTGGTCATCTTGAAGATCCTTTGCGCCCAAGAAGAATCAGGATCGGTGTAAAAGGAGAGAGTATTGGAAGACTGTACCTTCAAGTTCACCAGCGCCAGCCACGATATGCTCTCCTGTTTCTGAAATCCGCTTTGCGAGACGCTTGAGACCTTCGATGAGCTTGGGGAGTTCAACGGTGTTCTTGTCTCCAACAGCGACCTGTACGACAGGAGAAACGGAGAATCGCATGACCTTCATATTGTACGCAGTCTCCGAGGTAGTCAGGGTACCACTCTTCAACAAGAACTGGTCAATACCAGCGAGAGCAACGATATTACCTGCGGGACAGTCTTCAATGCGCTCAATCGACCGAGCCATCATAAGAACCGTTCTCTGGATCGTCGTGATAAAGAGGTCGTCCTTCTTTCCGCTACCGGGAACATAGTTGGGGCCCTGTATACGGATTTTCTGACCAGAGCGAGCGGTCCCAGAAAACACGCGACCGAACGCGTAGAAACGACTCTTATCGCTCGTGGGCACCATCTTCGAAACGTACACCACAAGAGGTCCCTTGGGGTCGCAATCCCGAATCCTAATAGCGGATTCGTCGTCCATAGGACCTTCGTAAAGGGTCGACGCGATATCGCTGAGCAGTGGCCGGAGAAGGAAGGTTAATGACGATCATTTCCAACATGGAGTCACCAGCGGGGAGGAATTTACGCATGACGACCTTAAGGAGGTCTTTTCCCTCAAGATCGCGCTCGTTCTGAGCGAGCTTGACATCGAGCTTATCAAGCATGGGACCTAGGATGTCCTTTTTCGAGTTTAGGACAGCGTCGAAGATCTTGAAGATCGGATCAAGTACGAACGTGTTGAATGCGCGCTCGAGTGGCTTGCCATCAGCGTCGGTACTCTTGGTAGTCCACTTCCTTGTCTGTGGGTTGAAAAAGTTGTCACCCCAAAGCTTGCTCATCATCTTCTCCTTGTTGATACCAAACTTTTTCGAGTAACGAGCGGCGAATTGACGGAGAGTGAAAGCCCAACCGTGGAGACCCGAACCGAAAGAGACAGTACCTTGGTCAGGATAGACCTGGACATCACCGAGAGCAGCGTCTTGATAAGTCGTGACGATGACGTTGAAACTCTCGATCGTACGCTGGAAAGATTGGTAGAGGGACTCTTTGTCGACCTGGAGTTCGAGCAAAGCACGATCGACCTTATTGATGATGACCACAGGCTTGATGCGCTCCGTCAAAGCTTGACGCAGGACAGTCTCCGTCTGTACGCAAACACCTTTGACACAATCGACAACGACGAGAGCACCGTCGGTGACGCGAAGAGCAGCAGTGACTTCGGATGAGAAGTCTACATGGCCTGGAGAGTCGATCAAGTTGATCAAGAACTCGTTCCCTGCGAGGAGATCGATTATTCTTGACGATATGAATCAGGACAAGGCACATACCATCGGTTTCCTGCCTTATAGACTCGACATCTTCCTTATCGATGTGGAAAGACATGGAGAAAGCGCGCGGTTTCATAGCAATACCGCGTTTCTTTTCGTCCTCTCTTGTATCCATGGGCGTGCCCAGCCTTTCCTGCGGCAATGATACCAGCTTTTGATACGAGTGAGTCGATAAGGGTAGGTTTTCCGTGACCACTGCAGATTTCAATTGAGATGTCTGGATGGATGAGATGAGGAGGTCAGACTCACCATGGACAATAACACTCATGTTGCGGATGTTCGTGGACTTTTTGATGAGCCTATGAAGCCATAATAAGAAGCTAGCCCGGTAGCAAACACTAATTAGCTTACAGCTGGTGGATTTATTGCATCGATGGAAAGAATGAGCACAAAAAAGAGCAGAACATGCATCATTTTTTAAGATCCTATGCCAAAGTCTTCGATAGCCCCGCGACGGAACGCTGTCCTCCAAGACATTGAATTCCGTTATTCTGAAATACGGCCAAGCTGGACAGATGAGGAATGGCAGAATGCCAATGTAGCTGGTTATGGGTACTGATAGTCTCGTCTCAATCTTCAAAGACGCTGCAGGAGA
>ML769803.1:0-16215 GCA_009733575.1 Gymnopus androsaceus JB14
CCAAAAGCTGCAGTTTTGAGAATTGGAGAGGAGTTTGCAGGCGAGGTGGTTTTTTTTCGGAGCTGGCGAGTGGTATAGGTGAGAAGATTATAAAGGGAGGTGAATGAGATATCGGCGACAAGGTCGAGCGAGTGATGATATTGAGAAGGCGTTGGAAGACTGTTCGGATGATTGGATAGCCCGCGCAACCAAGAAGCAGCAAAGTGATATGCCAGAAGAGACATAACAAAAGAGGAAACGATGCCTCTGAAAGAACTGAATAGGAATTAAACCAAAGATGCGACAAAACGACTTGCATTACAGAACAGGCGATAGAAGACACCAGAAGAGGCGAGAAATGTGTGGTAATGAACGAATTTTCACCGCCAATCAGAACACCTTCGGCTACGGGACGGACAAAGGACCCATTAGGATAGAATAAACCATGGGGAGCTCTAAGGCCAAGAGATAGATAGAAAAGTGTGCTTAAAAGCTAGGACTAGAGCGCCGCATAGTGTCAGGAGAATGACGGACATTAATAGAGTCGGTTCGGTACTTGAGGCTGTTGTCTGGGAAGTATATATTATTGTGAGTAAGTACTTGTTCATTTTACCGGCACCACGCTATGTTACTGTACAACTGTACACAAGCATTGAGCCCCCAGTTGAAGTTTCTACCTAGCGCCCAATAATGATTAACGTCCTGATACGCATGCCGCGGCATGTCACCTAAACTAGCTCGTCGCGTCGTCAAGTGTTTTTTACCGAAGTACAGTCCGGACACTTCGGCAGTTGAATGCCGCGGCACAGCTTCTCCGATGCTACCTAAGGCCGCTTCCGCTATTCAATTTTGAACTCTGACACTGCTGGGCGCTGTCAGTTCCTTCTTTCTCTTTCTCTGGCACGGTGATGGTGGACGCAATTTTGAATAAGACTTGGGTTATGGAAGGAAGTGAAGCTGCAAAGGTGAGCATGCAGCGATTTGAATCTGAATGAATTGCGGATGATTGTTATCCATTTATTTCAACTCAGGCTATCCAGGTCCTGTCAAAACACAAGCCAAATCTTCAGTTGGAAGAATTTGCGCTCAAAGATTTTGAGCACAGATATCGCGTCATGTCTGCTTCGTTAAATTCACCCTTGGCTTCTTCAAACGCAACCAAATCTGATGAAACCAGCCACTCCAAGCTGGCCCAAACGAAATGGAAAGGGATCAAAGATTCAGAGATGGCCAATGAAATTCCGTCTCTAATGATGCAACCTGTTCACACGTGAAGCAGGGGACAGGATGTCCATTCTTTGGTCTCAGCCCAACCTATTTCGTGCGCTGCCTTCACCAGAATTCAACTTTGGAGGAGATACTGCAGGTAGCCAGCCTTCCGCCGGGTTAGCCAGCGCACTGTTTCACATGACTGAGCGCGAAATATCGTTAGAGACCGACGGCCGGCATCCTTTAACGACGATGTCAACCACAAGTTCCATCCTATCTCCCGAGATAGCATCTCCTGGCAGCGTAATGGTTGTCAGCGCATCTGCAACTTGGAATATTCTCGAGCTATATGGTGATTCTCCAGAACCTAGTCCTCAAGATACTGGAGAGCTAGCTTCGCCCTCAGAGCCGTCGTTTCCCGAGAAGGCTCTGATAAACCGAAAGGACGGGAGGAGACGGCCACTTCCTCCGCCTCCGCCTCCGCCAATCCCTTCACTTCACCCTTCAGACGACATTGCCCCTCCTCCTCCAGCACATTTGAAAACAAATTCCCTCACCGAATCTGTCAGACATGCAGAAAATCGCACGACTGAACTTGTTCGGACTCCCAGGCTTCAGTCTCGTGCACGACCGTTACAAGGTCATACCAAGTCGAAATCCTTGTCGAATTCCGATACGCCTCAGCCTCCCAAGGTCCCTATATCGACACCACGTTCTAGGATGCCGCCTCCACCGCCTTTGCCTTTAGACTTTCCTCTACCGCCTTTACCTTCGGATCAAGTAAAACTACCTGCAGCTAAAGGTCCGTTTTTACTTTTGCATCTACTTCTGCATTCAGTAAAGCTAATTTTCGTCAATAAAGATCTTCCTCCTGCACCCCCACGGTCTCGGCTTGCACCTGATGCTACCATTCCATCTCATCCTGTACGACCCAGTAGGAATGGTGTAGTTTCTCCTTTTCCTCTTTCACCGTCAGCTGGTTCGAGGCATAAGCCCAGTGCATCAGAGTCATCACTAGCCATGCTATCATCTATGAATTTCCCTACGCCACCCTCCCATATTCCCCCGAGACCAGAGAGGAAAGATGGGCCTTCCCTTCTGGCTCCCCCACCTCAGGATGGCATTCCTGATCCATCTCATCCTACACGGCCTAGTAGGAAGGGTGTAGTGTCTCCCCTTCCTTCTGAAATCATACAAAGACTCGATGCTTTGGAATCATTACCGGGATTACCGGGAAAAGGTGTTATGATTTCACCGCCGCCTACCTCGAAACATAAACCTAGTGCATCAGAGTCGACAGTAAGGACTGGGATGGGGTCTGAATCGGATGTATTATTATCATATTTTGGAATGCCGCCGAAGAAGAAGAGCGAACTTGAATCCTCTTCCTTGCCACACTTTAAGTCGGGTGTACCATTGCCAGATGCATCGACGCTAGCACTGCGTGCTATAAAGAAGTTGGCACCTGGCGAAGTAGCAGTCGATGGAACCAGTACTAAAGGTCCCGGTTAGTACTTGACATCCTTCTCTTCAAGATCAATCGTAGCTAACAAGTATTTTTTTCAGGTATACCGCTACCGCGCGATCTACATAAACCGTCCTCATCCACATCCAGACAAAGTGACCCGAGCCATAATGTATCCTCCTCCTCCTCATCCTTTCCAACCACCCGGCCTCTCGTCGTGGCTCACAAAAAGGGTGTCTCCTTGGATTCTATCAATGGCAAGAAACCAGCTCAGACTGTCGGTATAAAGGGATCTGGACCCGGACATCAGAAATCGTCTTCGTCCTCCTCTACATTTGCCCAACGTGACCCTCAACGCCCTGACGCAACGTTGGCGAAAAGGCAGGCTATGAGCAGAGTCGGGAATACTAGTACTGGTACGAGTACGAGTGCGAACGTGAATTCCCCCGAGCGTAGACCGGGCCCTGCTGAAGCTGGGCCATCTAGACTAAGAGATATGTTTTTGAATCAAATCTGATTAGTTAGCATATTCCCCTCCCCTCCGTTTTGCTCTTGCTTCTGCTTCTGCTTTCCATCTTACTCCTGAGTCGTTATTTTTTTCGCTTGTAAATGAATCAAGTATGTAATGTATTTTCTATGATTATTACTATAGTGTAAAACTGCTACTGTACAGTATCTATGACATATTATTATTACAGCACTAGACTTTGTTCTTCGATCCATCCTGAACTCGGATTTTGATTCATACATAGAGGAAGTAGATGTTTCTCACAACCAAACACTTCCTTAATTACTCCCCGGATCACTATCGATGAGGACCCATCTCTCCAAACTCTGCGGGAAAGACCAAAGAGACATCGCAAGGCATTTTGGCAGAACACCCTTTCTCTTCAAACCCTTCAAATCTCTCTCCTTCCCTCTCTGCTTTTTCTTCACTCCTCCATTGCTTCCTTTCCTGTCTTGCTTTCTAAATCCATTGACTCCATCAATCAACGATTCATCGAGATCAGTAATGACGGCCAAGGCCTGGCCGCAGTCAGAGATTTTGGTCAACTTGGCCGGGCCAGTCAATATCTATGCCACGTCTCCTTCACTTTATAGCTAGACGATGCGTCGATGTAGCCGATTTGCAGTTTACGGGAATGGTAAGCCAAATAAAAAACCAAATTTTGAATATTTCCACCAGTTCATCATTTTGATTATTTATTTATTTGACAGTTTATTGCTACGGGAAGTCATCCAATGTTTCGAAAAGTCCGGTTTGACGTTTTTGAGCGATGAGTCTTGGGCTTAAGATCTTCAAGCTCGCCGTAACGCTTTGAGAGTTGTGAAATTTGAAATATTGAGATTTGGACATCCTTGACTTTGAATTCTTGAACACCCAATCTCGCCACCAGAAATCGCTGGATTTTGGGAAGAATTTTCATTTGACACTTTTAGTGAAATATGAGCGAATATCGATACTGTTCGGGGGAGTAAGTCTACGATGCGGAACGGAGAAAGAAGCAGACGCGTGTGCTTCGCCGATGGGTAGAAATTAAAAATCCCAAAAACGGAAAGCATGCAGAAACATGGAGGATAATTTTGACGACGACGATATCTTCCACAATGGCCATTCAATCTCATGGTGACAGTTTCCTGATTGGGAAGTGCCTCTTGGAACAATGGCCCTTTCGCCGTGACGTTTCGTCGGACCTTCTTTGCGCCCAAGAAGGCCCAAAATCAGGCGGTACTTGTAAAATTTTCCATTTGGGGATGGCCGTTGTTCTTCGTTGTTCTCAGTTGCAGCCACAGAAAAAGTGAGCCAAATCTACACAATGAATCTTGGAATTATTACTGATCCCGACCGCGCTAGCGCAGCTGCTAAGATGCTAGCCTATATAAGCAAGATGTTATATAAACGAGATGATTTCATTTTCAACAGCTCTTCAACTCTGACCTATATCCAGGTCGCTCGACGCAACCCGCTTTTTACATTGCGCACTTTTACCCATGGGCCGCTCTGCAGCACCACAACGATTCTTCGGTATCACTCTACCATAGGAACTGATCAGGTCGACACCAATCTACAAGTGGAAGACCCCGCCAGATATCGAGAACGACCATGCATACTGCTCTGCAACGGCGAGCTGGCTTGCGGAAACAGTGGCCGAAACTTATTTCCCCCCAGCAAGGCTAGAATACGTTCTAACGAAATCCGGGATTAGGCCTTGTATTGTGCTTGCAGATGATAACCGTCATGCACAGCGATGGTTGGAAAATCGAGAAGGGTTGAAGAAGATACACGAGATTATAGGCGCGAAGAGAAATCCAGGATGGTATGAACGGTTTTGACAAAAGGTATGTATTGCTTGTTGAATTAGTAAATAATTGCCATAATTTAAGAACTCGCCACAGTTTTTTACACTGTCACGTCGATGTACTATATATATGTTTTTGTTCCTTCCTTATTCTCGTCGAATCGCAATCCATCCATCTTACTCTTTCGTGTATGTTCCCAGACCTGCTGCCAACAATTCACCGACCTGGGTGCTCGGGCTCCAAGTCTTAAGCCCAAGACTCATCGCTCAAAAACGTCAAAACCGGACTTTTCGAAACATTGGATGACTTCCCGTAGCAATATTAAACTGTCCGATAATCAAAATGATGAACTGGTGGAAATATTCGAAATTTGGTTTTTTATTTGGCTTACCATTCCCGTAAACTGCAAATCGGCTACATCGACGCATCGTCTAGCTATAAAGTGAAGGAGACGTGGCATAGATATTGACTGGCCCGGCCAAGTTGACCAAAATCTCTGACTGCGGCCAGGCCTTGGCCGTCATTACTGATCTCGATGAATCGTTGATTGATGGAGTCAATGGATCTAGAAAGCAAGACAGGAAAGGAAGCAAGGGAGGAGTGAAGAAAAAGCAGAGAGGGAAGGAGAGAGATTTGAAGGGTTTGAAGAGAAAGGGTGTTCTGCCAAAATGCCTTGCGATGTCTCTTTGGTCTTTCCCGCAGAGTTTGGAGAGATGGGTCCTCATCGATAGTGATCCGGGGAGTAATTAAGGAAGTGTTTGGTTGTGAGAAACATCTACTTCCTCTATGTATGAATCAAACTCCGAGTTCAGGATGGATCGAAGAACAAAGTCTAGTGCTGTAATAATGATATGTCGTAGATACTGTACAGTAGCAGTTTACACTATAGTAATAATCATAGAAAATACATTACATACTTGATTCATTTATAAGCGAAAAAAGGTCATGTATAACGACTCATGAGTAAGATGGAAAGCAGAAGCAGAAGCAAGAGCAAAACGGAGGGGAGGGGAATATGCTAACTAATCAGATTTGATTCAAAAACATATCTCTTAGTCTAGATGGCCCAGCTTCAGCAGGGCCCGGTCTACGCTCGGGGGAATTCACGTTCGCACTCGTACTCGTACCAGTACTAGTATTCCCGACTCTGCTCATAGCCTGCCTTTTCGCCAACGTTGCGTCAGGGCGTTGAGGGTCACGTTGGGCAAATGTAGAGGGCGAGGGCGAGGAGGACGAAGACGATTTCTGATGTCCGGGCCCAGATCCCTTTATACCGACAGTCTGAGCTGGTTTCTTGCCATTGATAGAATCCAGGGAGACACCCTTTTTGTGAGCCACGACGAGAGGCCGGGTGGTTGGAAAGGATGAGGAGGAGGAGGATACATTATGGCTCGGGTCACTTTGTCTGGATGTGGATGAGGACGGTTTATATAGATCGCGCGGTAGCGGTATGACTGAAAAAAATACTTGTTAGCTACGATTGATCTTGAAGAGAAGGATGTCAAGTACTAACCGGGACCTTTAGTACTGGTTCCATCGACTGCTACTTCGCCAGGTGCCAACTTCTTTATAGCACGCAGTGCTAGCGTCGATGCATCTGGCAATGGTACACCCGACTTAAAGTGTGGCAAGGAAGAGGATTCAAGTTCGCTCTTCTTCTTCGGCGGCATTCCAAAATATGATAATAATACATCCGATTCAGACCCCATCCCAGTCCTTACTGTCGACTCTGATGCACTAGGTTTATGTTTCGAGGTAGGCGGCGGTGAAATCATGACACCCTTTCCCGGTAATCCCGGTAATGATTCCAAAGCATCGAGTCTTTGTATGATTTCAGAAGGAAGGGGAGACACTACACCCTTCCTACTAGGCCGTGTAGGATGAGATGGATCAGGAATGCCATCCTGAGGTGGGGGAGCCAGAAGGGAAGGCCCATCTTTCCTCTCTGGTCTCGGGGGAATATGGGAGGGTGGCGTAGGGAAATTCATAGATGATAGTATGGCTAGTGATGACTCTGATGCACTGGGCTTATGCCTCGAACCAGCTGACGGTGAAAGAGGAAAAGGAGAAACTACACCATTCCTACTGGGTCGTACAGGATGAGATGGAATGGTAGCATCAGGTGCAAGCCGAGACCGTGGGGGTGCAGGAGGAAGATCTTTATTGACGAAAATTAGCTTTACTGAATGCAGAAGTAGATGCAAAAGTAAAAACGGACCTTTAGCTGCAGGTAGTTTTACTTGATCCGAAGGTAAAGGCGGTAGAGGAAAGTCTAAAGGCAAAGGCGGTGGAGGCGGCATCCTAGAACGTGGTGTCGATATAGGGACCTTGGGAGGCTGAGGCGTATCGGAATTCGACAAGGATTTCGACTTGGTATGACCTTGTAACGGTCGTGCACGAGACTGAAGCCTGGGAGTCCGAACAAGTTCAGTCGTGCGATTTTCTGCATGTCTGACAGATTCGGTGAGGGAATTTGTTTTCAAATGTGCTGGAGGAGGAGGGGCAATGTCGTTTGAAGGGTGAAGTGAAGGGATTGGCGGAGGCGGAGGCGGAGGAAGTGGCCGTCTCCTCCCGTCCTTTCGGTTTATCAGAGCCTTCTCGGGAAACGACGGCTCTGAGGGCGAAGCTAGCTCTCCAGTATCTTGAGGACTAGGTTCTGGAGAATCACCATATAGCTCGAGAATATTCCAAGTTGCAGATGCGCTGACAACCATTACGCTGCCAGGAGATGCTATCTCGGGAGATAGGATGGAACTTGTGGTTGACATCGTCGTTAAAGGATGCCGACCGTCGGTCTCTAACGATATTTCGCGCTCAGTCATGTGAAACAGTGCGCTGGCTAACCCGGCGGAAGGCTGGCTACCTGCAGTATCTCCTCCAAAGTTGAATTCTGGTGAAGGCAGCGCTCGAAATAGGTTGGGCTGAGACCAAAGAATGGACATCCTGTCCCCTGCTTCACGTGTGACAGGTTGCATCATTAGAGACGGAATTTCATTGGCCATCTCTGAATCTTTGATCCCTTTCCATTTCGTTTGGGCCAGCTTGGAGTGGCTGGTTTCATCAGATTTGGTTGCGTTTGAGGAAGCCAAGGGTGAATTTAACGAAGCAGACATAACGCGATATCTGTGCTCAAAATCTTTGAGCGCAAATTCTTCCAACTGAAGATTTGGCTTGTGTTTGACAGGACCTGGATAGCCTGAGTTGAAATAAATGGATAACAATCATCCGCAAATCATTCCAGATTCAAATTGCTGCACTGCTCACCTTTGCCAGCTTCACTTCCTTCCATAACCCAAGTCTTATTCAAAATTGCGTCCACCATCACCGTGCCAGAGAAAGAGAAAGAGAAGAAGGAACTGACAGCACCCAGCAGTGTCAGAGTTCAAAATTGAATAGCGGAAGCGGCCTTAGGTAGCATCGGAGAAGCTGTGCCGCGGCATTCAACTGCCGAAGTGTCCGGACTGTACTTCGGTAAAAAACACTTGACGACGCGACGAGCTAGTTTAGGTGACATGCCGCGGCATGCGTATCAGGACGTTAATCATTATTGGGCGCTAGGTAGCGGAGAAACTTCAACTGGGGGCTCAATGCTTGTGTACAGTTGTACAGTAACATAGCGTGGTGCCGGTAAAATGAACAAGTACTTACTCACAATAATATATACTTCCCAGACAACAGCCTCAAGTACCGAACCGACTCTATTAATCTCCGTCATTCTCCTGACACTATGCGGCGCTCTAGTCCTAGCTTTTATGAGCACACTTTTCTATCTATCTCTTGGCCTTAGAGCTCCCCATGGTTTATTCTATCCTAATGGGTCCTTTGTCCGTCCCGTAGCCGAAGGTGTTCTGATTGGCGGTGAAAATTCGTTCATTACCACACATTTCTCGCCTCTTCTGGTGTCTTCTATCGCCTATTCTGTGATGCAAGTCGTTTTGTCGCATCTTTGGTTTAATTCCTGACTATTCAGTTCTTTCCAGTCTTTTGTTATGTCCTTCTGGCATATCACTTTGCTGCTTCTTGGTTGCGCGGGCTATCCAATCATCCGAACAGTCTTCCAACGCCTTCTCAATATCATCACTCGCTCGACCTTGTCGCCGATATCTCATTCACCTCCCTTTATAATCTTCTCACCTATACCACTCGCCAGCTCCGAAAAAAAACCACCTCGCCTGCAAACTCCTCTCCAATTCTCAAAACTGCAGCTTTTGGAGCAATCATATTTCTTTCTATAACTTGGGCTATCCGTGTTATCAACGTTGTACTACATGAGCAAATCCATCCACCATCGTATTTGTTCATAATCCAAATACTATCCATCCAAGCTGAATGCCAAAGTAGCACTACGGACAACTGCGCCGTCATCAACGGCACCCAAACTGGAAACCTAGGAGCACTCAATCAGTCTTCAATCTTCAGAGTCTACAAGTACGGATCGTCCGTTCCGCTCAAAACCAAAGCATTGCCTTCATCGGTCCCTCCAGCATCCCAAACGGCAACAACCTCACATATACCGCCCATACCTACGCCCTCTCTACCGAATGTCAGGTGTATCATCCCTTTGTGCAAAATGAGACTACAGAATTGTGGAGCGATACCTGTCATCCAGACGATCCTAACCCAGTAATTGACGACTCGAGCGTGTATGTTTGGAGTCCAGGGTTCAATGCGACGGCTTGACAGACGAGGCTACAGACGTTTCTGACGTTGAAGGGGAATTTCAGTGCTCCAGATAATAAATTTACCTCTCTCATCGGGTTCAAACTTGAACCATTCACGACGGCAAGTTTCGGGTGTTTTGCAGACTTCTCTGATATTCTTTATACTTAACGACGCTGATACAAGTTTCGAAATACCTTTTCTAAATTGATGGACCTGTAAGTTTTTGATGGCTCAGTATGTTGTTTGAGACTAATCTGCTTTAATTTCTCAGACGGCCAAGGAATTGGAAGCCATCCCTTCATACTTTGTTCCATCTTGACGTGCAACACAACGGTCTATGATGCCGAATACACTCTCAGTGACGGGACCTTCTCGCTTTCCAATTCCTCCTTCACACCTTCCAACGCCTCCGCCGCCATCGCCATGTCCTCCCGCGGGCATGTTTCTGGGCACGGGCGACACCCAGTTCTACCAATATGGCTCGCGCTTCCTAGACGACCAGATACAGCTCGACCTCCTCCGCCGGAAACACCTAAGGCAATTCAACCGCCAAATTCTCCGCTGCCTGGGCACAAGCCTTCTCGAATCAATATCTCGGCTGGTCTGCGGGAGCCGTCATAATGGAGAATGTTGCAGCAGAGACTATGCCAAAGCACTCAGACAAAACTAACGCCTCAATCAAAAAGGATAAGGATGATAAATAATATATAGAGGAGAATAAAAAGAGTATAGATGAGAGAATAAAAGATATAGACGCAATCCTAACCAGATATTGACGACTCGAGCGATATAATAAGATATTGGAGTCAGGGTTCAATGAGAGAGAGATATAAGAACAGAAGAAACAGAAAGAGTATATATAAGAGAGTGTGAAAAAGGGGAATTATATAGAGAAGTGATAGAATAAGAGAAAAATTATAGATAGAATATACGGGAATAGAAGAAAAAAACTTAGACCCAATTAGAGAGAAGTTTCGGAGTGAAATATAGAAGACTTCTCAGTAGATAATCTTATCTATACGACGCTGATAGATATAAGAAAATATTTTCTAAATTGATGGCCTGTAAGAGTTTATGAGTGTGATAGATAGTGAGTTTTAATGAGAATAATAGAATATATATTAGAAGGAAGGATATAGGAGATAATATATAAATAACTAATATAGAAAATATATATGAAGTGAACAAAGGTCATAACAAAATAGATAAAGAAAGAATATGATAGTATATAGAGAGAGAGAAAAAATTCTCAGCTTTCCAATTCCTCCTTCACACCTTCCAACGCCTCCCCGCATCGCCATGTCCTCCGCGCGGCATGTTTCTGGGCACGGGCGACACCCAGTTCTACCAATATGGCTCGCGCTTCCTAGACGACCAGATACAGCTCGACCTCCTCCGCCGGAAACACCTAAGGCAATTCAACCGCCAAATTCTCCGCTGCCTGGGCACAAGCCTTCTCGAATCAATATCTCGGCTGGTCTGCGGGAGCCGTCATAATGGAGAATGTTGCAGCAGAGACTATGCCCGCAGAGTTGGCGATAGGGATTCCGCTACGGATAGCTTATGTATTTTCACTGCTGCATCTCGTGTATGCGTTTGGAATTGTGATTTTGGGTGTTTCGTGTCTGATGTTGTCGATGAGGTTGGGATGGGTGCGGGGAGCACCGCTTGGGGCGCATGCGGGCTGCATAGGTTTAGTTTTAATATCAAGAAGACCAGCGCACTGTTTGGCTAGTATAGCGGCCTATGTGTACGTTCCAAGAGGATTACTGTTATGAAAGTAAACTCAGTTGGGCACGTAAGTCGTGGTACAACTGATAGTACTGTACCTGTTATGAAAGTAAACTAAGGTAGTAATCATGAGTAACGGTACAGTAGTAGAAAAGAAAAGAAAGTCTCACCTCAGTTGGGCACGTAAGTCGTGGTACAACTGAGGGAGGTAAAAGTCGCTGCGCTCGGTATATATGTCGATTGTACGATCGACGTAGGTAAGCAGAGACCTCGAAACCGGATAAACAAATAAGTATCTATAAGTGGAAATGTCAAAGTGTAGTGTATCGTACGGAGTACTCTCCAACACCTCCCCTACTCCGTACGATCCAAGCCCAAAAGTCTCACCAGTTTCGAATGCGTTGGCCCTGCCAACAGTTTAGTGAATAAATCACCTATGTTGTCCACTGTCCGAACACCTTTCACAACTATATCACCATCCGTGACCTTTTCCCTGATATGGTGATGCCGCACGTCAATATGTTTGACCAAGGCATGCTGTTTCGAATTCTCCGTTAGGCTGTTCTCCCCTTTGTTATCGCCATACAGCTCTACCGGCCCTTCCTGGTCGAGGTCAACCTCTGAAAGGAAAGATGACATCCATACCGCTTGTTGGCTGCCCCTGGCCAGTGACACGTACTCTGCTTTGACGGTTGACATCGCCAAAGTGGCTTGGCGCTTTGAGCTCCACGATACCGGTGATCCAGCCATCAGAAAGACATATCCAGATGTTGAGCGTTGGGTATCTAGACATCCAGCGTAGTCCGCGTCAGTATGCCCCCCAGGTTTCAATCCAGTCCCGGGCCTTTCGTCGCCTGTAGCTGGTTTTCTGTACGTGATTGCATAGTGCAGTGTCCACTTTATGTACCCCACCAGCCATTCGACGCAATACCAGTGATACCTTGCTGGGTTGAGTTGGACCTAGCCAGCATGTTCAATGCAAAACATATGTCTGGCCTTGTACAACCCGCTCCCCACATCACGGATCCAACAACTGGTCGGTATGGCTTGTCCGACATGTAAATCCGTTCGACTTCTGGCAGAAGATTCGGGGATTCTTTGATTTTGAGGCCCGGTGGTAATGGAGTTCGGCGTGGCTGGACATGTTGGAGCCCGAAGTGTTCAAGCATCCATTTGAAATAGACTCTCTGGGAAATTGTTATCGATCCTGTGTCCGGGTTCTGGCGTATAGTCATGCCCAGAAGCACGTTTGAGTGGACCTCCCCTGCTTCCCAGCGCTTACCCAAGTCCGAAACCGCTTTTTCTTTCCCGGCCTTTGTCGAGGACCCACCACAAACATTCTCCCCGTAGGTACTAGTGATGGTATACTCTGGACCCTCCCTTCTATACCGGATGCACGGGTCAGCCCTGGAAGCTGTATACCCATCCTCTCTGTACCCTGCCGCAAGTGTCGCCTGCCAGTCGTGGCTGCCCTGCTTCGTCCCGTAGATTGACCGCTTCAGCTTACATACCAAGTGTTCCTGACTGGGTTTGACAAACCCCTCCGGTTGCTTCATGTAGACATCGTGCGTAATTGGGCTATTGAGGAAAGCTCCCTTGAAGCCGACCTGGAAAAGCTGCAATCCCAATACCACTATAATCGCCAGGACGAGACGGAGGGACTCCATACGAGCTACGGCACCGTAGGTTTTGTTGTAGTCGACTCCAAAGATCTGTGTGAATCCCTGAGCGACATAACGGGCTTTACATCTAATCACCTTGCCCTTTGGTCCCCACTTTATAGTGTACGTCCAACGGCCACCCATTAAATTTGCTCCAGCAGGCAGTTCTACTAGGTCCCAAACCTCTTTCTCCATCAACAAATCATACTCTGCTCGCATTGGGCCGGACCAAAGGTCGGGTTGTTGCATCGCTTGCTTGTACGAATGTGGTACCCAAAACTCCGAGTCCGTGGATGCAAACACCCATGGATTCTGGATGATCAGGGCAAGCGGTTGTTGGTCTGATGGGAGGTCATTGGCCCAGGCTTCCCTGCTCTCTTTCGCTTCGCGTTCTCTATCCTCGGACGCTTCTGACTCCAGCAGTCTCATGGTGAGTTTACGTTGGCGTGTACTCCGGCGAGGTTCTGGTTGGATAGCGGGCTGGTTTATTGTGGGAGCAGGTAAAGGTGCAGGTGGTATGGGAGCAGGTAAAGGTGCAGGTGGTATGGGAGCAGGTAAAGGTGCAGGTGGTATGGGAGCAGGTAAAGGTACAGGATCCGTTGGAGGAAGTGGTGTTGGGTTACGCGGTTGGTGGTTTTCAGGAGCTAGTGGTTGGGAATGTGGATGGTGACTTCCTGTGGGCTGTTCCGCGGCTTTAGGATCTCTCGGCATTCCTAGATTGATCCCGAGGTCGGTATCTCCGAAAGGCAACGCCTCGATTTGATCGGCGTTCTCCGTTGGTTTGGCCCTTGTCCGCTTAGCTTCACCTTCCTCAAACCTAACGTCTCTTGATTCCAGGAACGTTCTTGAGCTCGGGATATAAAGTCTATACCCCCTCCTGTTCATGTAGCCAACCAAAACTCCCTCAACCGCTTGTCTCGCCAATTTCCCCCCTGTTTGAATATCCAGCAATGTAGCCCAACACTTGCAGCCAAACGGCCTCAGATGTGACATGTTGGAGAGGGCCCAGCGGCTAAGGCTGCCTGGCTATCGCGATGCCAGAGGCGGAATGCGGTGGATGATCGTGTTGAAGCTACGGTGCCTGTACAAATGACCAAGATCTACCTAACATGTGACTACATGAGGGCAGGCCTGGCCTGGACCCCCTACTCCATGTGCCCCCACTAAAAAATGTGCGGCGTCCTCGTCGCGCCGGTCTCCACACAAGAAAACTAAGCACAAACAAATGACAAGCGGAAACAAAATGGTAATCAACCCAAGCGGACCCAACCTAAATCTCCCAAAAGCTGACTGAGCTGGACCAAGCAAGGATCTCCTGTCCAGTCCAACATGGACTTCTGATCATGTATCGGAAAGACTGGTGGTTGAGCTGGAGGCTGAACTGGAGCTGTAAATGATGGCGCTGGGCCAGGGGACGATACACAAAAGATCTCGACAGGCTTTCCAGGTCCAATACCAGCAGGGTGTCGGCGGGTGATCAGTGGTGAGTTTTGGTAAGGTGACGGTGGTGGCATAGGCCTCTGCATAGCTGTATTAACATGGAATGAATGAAATGAATTTCATTGCTGCCTCGAGCTCCGACAGCGAGAGCGATGAGACCAATGTGTGCGATGCTGGAGAGATTCAAAAGGTGGAGCAGATGGCTGCTCTGAACGTAAAGCAGCAGTGTTGCGCGCTGCAGGTAGAGTGGCTGCTGATGGCGGAATAAGCGTTGCAGCTGGTAGCGGATCAGCTTCATCCGCCCAGCTAATGGCAGCCGATGAGGGTTTCGACAATGCGGAAAGCGAGGAATTGAGTGGAGAAGGCAAGGACGCGCTCATGAGAGGGTCCTCGATAGCAGTACTGACAACTACATCAACTGCTCCCGGGGTGGCACTGATACCTATGGTGACCGATTTGGGAATGCTGCTAATGCCAATGTCACTGCGGTCCTCCTGCAACTCATGTAGAGCAGATTTCCTTCCCTCTTCGAAACCGAATGCATGTCCACATTTCTTCCCTTCAGCAAATCCTAACTGTTGTCCTTGACTTTTCCCGAGAGCGAGAGCCTTATTCCATTGGTCAGGTCCGCATCTGCAATTGTGTGATCCAACAGCTAGCGCAGCATCCCATAAAACTCGAAACACCTTCTCCTTCTCGGCAGGAGAGTCAGCTGTACAAAGCTTGCCAAGAGCAACTTGAAAGATCTCTTCTGGATCCTTGAGCTCATCAACGATGACATGATAGACAGGATATGAGATTGATTCTGCAGTGGCCGTAGCAACCAAATCCATCTTGACCTTTGACGAGAGTATTTCTCTACATTTCGTGCGAAAAGCATCATCACCAATGCAATCAATCCAATACACAACAAAAAGCTCGCGCAAAATGGACCAGACTTGCGTAAGCTTTGCTGGGAGAGCATTGTACCAATCCACAGCTCTGCCACAAATTTTGCCTGCAAACTCGCCCATTTTCTCCCAGTCCGAATCACAAATATCCATTATACCATCCATAAACGTGAGCCACTTCCTCGCTTCCTCGCTAGTTCCACCGCGAAACTTTGGTTGTGACATTGCTGAAGGCAAAATTTCCGAGGTACGTGCCACTGAAAATCTCGGAAATAGCTGTAACAAGAGGCCGAAAGGTGTGTGGGTCGAATCACACTCTTGTCACCAGAATGGAGAGGGCCCAGCGGCTAAGGCTGCCTGGCTACCGCGATGCCAGAGGCAGAATGTGGTGGATGATCGTGTTGAAGCTACAGTGCCTGTACAAATGACCAAGATCTACCTAACATGTGACTACATGAGGGCAGGCCTGGCCTGGACCCCCTACTCCAACATTGTGCCTTTTCCGTGTCCACACCTCTATCAGCACGTTGTCTGGGAACCGCGCTGAGGGCACGAAGCTCTCCACGTAACAGAACGTCGCTGCTGCTTCCGCCCAGAATGAATGCGGTAGCCCTGATTCGTCAAGGAGAGTCCTTGTTCCCTCAATCACCGTTTGATTCGCTCTTTCAGCCATCCCGTTCGCTGCTGAGGAATATGGAGGTACCTTTTCGATTGCTATACCCCGTTGTGAGCAATACTCCTCCATCAGCCTATTGTCGAGTTCCTTTCCACCGTTGATTCGAATAGTCAGGACCCTTTTCCCCGTATGGTTTTCCGCCTTGACCTTTAAGGGTAGTCTCACTGCGTTTGTTGGGGATGAACGATGCGTACTTTGACC
>ML769803.1:16774-50618 GCA_009733575.1 Gymnopus androsaceus JB14
CGCGCCATAGCGAAAGTTTCTTGAATTGGCGGTGAAAATTCGTTCATTACCACACATTTCTCGCCTCTTCTGGTGTCTTCTATCGCCTGTTCTGTAATGCAAGTCGTTTTGTCGCATCTTTGGTTTAATTCCTATTCAGTTCTTTCAGAGGCATCGTTTCCTCTTTTGTTATGTCTCTTCTGGCATATCACTTTGCTGCTTCTTGGTTGCGCACGCCATCCAATCATCCGAACAGTCTTCCAACGCCTTCTCAATATTATCACTCGCTCGACCTCGTCGCCGATATCTCATTCACCTCCCTTTATAATCTTCTCACCTATACTACTCGCCAGCTCCGAAAAAAAACCACCTCGCCTGCAAACTCCTCTCCAATTCTCAAAACTGCAGCTTTTGGTCTCCAATCAGTCTTCAATCTTCAGAGTCTACAAGTACGGATCGTCCGTTCCGCTCAAACCCAAAGCATTGCCTTCATCGGTCCCTCCAGCATCCCAAACGGCAACAACCTCACATATACCGCCCATACCTACGCCGTCTCTACCGAATGTCAGGTGTATCGTCCTCCCTGCTTTGTGCAAAATGAGACTATACAGAATTGTGGAGCGATACCTGGTCCAGACTCCAGACGATCCTAACCCAGTAATTGACAACTCGAACGTGTATGTATGGAGTCCAGGGTTCAATGCGATGGCTTGGCAGACGAGGCTACAGACGTTTCTGATGTTGAAGGGGAATTTCAGTGCTCCAGATAATAATGTACCTCTCTCATCGGGTTCAAACTTGAACTCATTCACGACGGTAAGTTTCGGGTGTTTTGCAGACTTCTCTGATATTCTTTATACAGTGATCTTGGAGTCCTTGAGCCACAGCTTTGATTTTTTCTTGTGGAACTCGCTGCATTACATTTTGAACATATATAAGTATCTAGAAATAATCTAAAGGTTCTGAAAGTAAGATTGAACTACTTTAAGAACCTTCAGATGAAGAGCAAGTAATTACTATGAATTAATTTGGAATTCAAGTCCAATGTCATGGTTCTGGAGTCCTTGAGCCAGTGTTACATGATTACGGTAGAGCTTTCCGCACTGAATTTGAGCTGTCAGTTGTGTGGGAACGTTAATTGATGGCAGTCAAATGTCCTCTTTGTGTCACGCTGAATTGTTTTGAACATCAAGGTCATAATAGTTTACCTACTGCTTCGCTAAATAGCACATTCAATAGACAATTCAATTCTGCATATATGTAAGTACAATTCAGAGCCATTGGTTGTCATTTTAGGGTGGCTCACCACCAAGGCCAAAGTTTACAACTCCAAAATGTCGAAAAAAGTATGATATTATTCATTTAACTCTCCATGCACAAGGGTTATGTATTCCAAGTTTGGACCAGACATGCAATGAGCACATATGAGTGTTTTGAGATACTCAGATTGAAGAAATAATATCAGGAAAAACAATTTTATGGTTGGTGGATCAAGGACTCCAAGTGGCTCAAGGACTCCAAGATCACTGTACTTAATAAGGATGGACAGGGGTAGGGGTCAACCCGGGGTTTTTGACCCAAGGGTATGGAGGGTAAGGGTAGGGGTTGAAGCCTTCAAAACCCTCCCTTTTTAAATTAATGATATATACATCTCATGATGTTCTATGATCCTCAACTCATCCATAAGGATGTTTTCAAGTGTTATTATATCTATTTTACCCAAAGCCTCATGAGTGGTCCATCATTCTGTCCAAAACCCTTAGGAAAACTGGAGGTTTAAAGGGTAAGGGTATGGAGGGTAAGGGTGAGGTTAGGGCCATTCCAACCCAGGGGTTAACCCCTGTCCATCCTTAGTACTTAACGACGCTGATACAAGTTTCGAAACACCTTTTATAAATTGATGGACCTGTAAGTGTTTGATGGCTCAGCATGTTGTTTGAGAGACTAATCTGCTTTAATTTCTCAGACAGCCAAGGAATTGGAAGCCATCCCTTCATACTTTGTTCCATCTCGACATGCAACACAACGGTCTATGATGCCGAATACACTTTCAGTAACGAGACCCTCTCGCTTTCCAACTCCTCCTTCACACTTTCCAATGCCATCGCCATGTCCTCCCACGGGCATGTTTCTGGGCACAGGCGACACCCAGTTCTACCAATATGGCTCGCGCTTCCTAGACAACCAGATACAGCTTGACCTCTCCTCCGCCGGAAACACCTAAGGCAATTCAACCACCCAATTGTCCACTGCTTGGGCACAAGCCTTTCTCAAATCGATATCTCGGCTGGTCCGCGGGAGCTGTCATAATGGAGAATGTTGCAGCAGAGACTATGCCCGCAGAGTTGGCGATAGGGATTCCGCTATGGACAGCTTATGCATTTTCACTGCTGCATTTCGTGTATGCGTTTGGAATTGTGATTTTGGGTGTTTTGTGTCTGATGTTGTTGATGAGGTTGGGATGGGTGCAGGGAGCACCGCTTGGGGCGCATGCAGGCTGCACAGGTTTAGTTTTAATATCAAGAAGACCAGCGCACTGTTTGGCTAGTATAGTGGCCTATGTGTACGTTCCAAGAGGATTACAACTTAATTCAGATTGTCCCCATGTTGGTACTTACTAAGTTACTTAGAAGCAAGCCCAAAGATACTACATATTTTTCTTGAACTACATGCATACTAGAGTAGTATAATTGCAAGGCTGAATGAAGTTGAATGCTTCTTCCAAAGGTTTTGCATTCTGACTCAAAGCTTGTAGACAAATTAAGACCTCAGTGCCCTTGGGTATGGCATTCTCTGCATCTTGGCCGTTGCCTCCAGCAAATAGTTGGGCTGAATTCCATCACCCTAAGTTGTGCAAAAATTAGCTGGATTTAAGAGAGTGATGTAACATCCCCAATCCCTGATTGGCAGGACCTCAGTCTTTACAGGCGGCGGCGCTTTCCCACACCTGCCAATAATCTATATTATAATTATTATATAGTAGAATTACCTTAGCTTTTAACCATCACCTCGCGAGTAACCTCTGAATAAATCCAGTAGTACTCGTTGGCGTGATACCTAAGGCTCTAGGCTCCATTTAGGAGCCATTACACTTTTTTGAGTACCTGTGTACTCATCAGCGATCCCCGCGAGATGCCGAGTCATTACAATGACTCAGGTTATGGTGACATGGTAAACGTCACCAATAACCATTATTGGAATTACTACGGCAATTCCAGCAACGACAATGTTTTTAACATTGTCAACCATTCAAAAAAGATTCATTGCAGTGAATCTTACAACAGTGACCATTTTTGCGCCACTGGTGCCAGCACATGCACGGGCACAAATGATTTTAAGCCCGACTCGCGTTGGGCTGGAAATAATAATGTTCAGTTTGAACGTTTAAATGTGGCCTCGACCATGCTTGAATCACCGATTGGGTCATCCCAATCCGGTGATTTCTTTCAATTATGTGCAACAGCACAGTCCACGAGCCAAAAGGCTCTCCACGAAATTTCAAAGCTCAGGGAAATGTTAGCAAACACTAACATAACACGATCCACTCTTCCGGGAGACGTTCCATACCAGAACGTTAGAGATATTGATGGCAATTGGCAGCCCAGCTACAGCTGGACAGGCACAAAGCCTTGCAGTCATTCCCGCACACCTGGGGGTGAATATTCACCTCTAGGTGACTCTCTGACACCTCTGGTGTTCTCTTCTCCCACTCCCACTCCTCTTCCTCATCTCCCTTTGTCTCCCACACCTTCCCCTTGTGTCCAAGAAATTAGAAATACCCAATTCCCTGACCAGGGAATTAAAAATCGGGCTGAAAACAATGTCAATGTTTATAACATTGTCAAACCAAGTCATTTTCATGACTTGGTGCCCCAGGATGCGTCCCGCATCATACCCCAGCTTGACTCTAGTTGAGCTGAACGTCCATATGTTCATTCCGAATGTTTTGGTGCAGCTCCCGTTGCGCCTTATTCCCAAATTGGATTAAAAACCCAATTTGGGAAGACACCGAGTCATTTTCATGACTGGGTGCCCCATGATGCATCCGGCATTGTGGAAAACACACTCCAGCTCGACTGCAGTCAAGCTGACACTCAATATGTTCATGCTGAATGTTTTGGCGTGACTCCGGTTACACATGATTCCCAAATTGGATTAAAACCTCAATTTGGGAATTCATCTCAATTGTGTGCTTCTGCACATAAAACGAGCCTTCATGATGTCTCTCACATCATGAAGAACTCGTCCCAGCTTGACAGGAGTTGAGCTGAACATCCTGACGTTCCCCTGGAATGTTCTGGCGTGGCTCTAGCCCCACCAAATTCCTGGATTGGATTAAAAACCCAATTTGGGAATTCTTCTTGATTGTGTGCTTTTGCACATAAAATGAGCCTTCATGATGTTCCTAACGTCATGAAGAACTCGTCCAAGCTTGACAGGAGTTGAGCTGAACATCTTCACGTTCCCCTGGAATGTTCTGGCATGGTTCTAGCCTCGCCAAATTCCCAGATTGGATTAAACACCCAATTCGGGAATTCTTCTTGATCATGTGGTTCTGCACACAATTCAAGCTGGCATGATATATCCCACATCGTGAAAAAATCACCGCAGCTTGATCATAGTCAAGCTGATCCTCAATACATTCAAACTGAACATTTTGGTGCAGCTCCTGCTGCACCAAATTCCCAAATTGGGTCAAATACCCAATTCAGGCAGTCATCAAGTTGTGAAAATGACTTGGTGACCCACGATGCTCCCCGCATCATGCAAAACCAATTCCAGCTCGACTATAGCCGAGCTGGACCCTTCTACATTTATATTGAACGCATAGGTGTGGCTTCAGCTACACCTGTATCACCGTTTGGGTTAACCCAAACCAACATTTTTCTACAGCAATATGCAGAAGCACAAGCTGCAAGCCAACAGGCTCTCCATGAACTTCGACAGTTCATGGACACATTAGCAAAAGCTAACATGCCAGGATTTAATCCTGGTAGTTGCAATGAACCGGATGTAAAATCTACATTCACGGTGACTGTAACATCTCATCATACGACGAGATTGGGTATGTATTCATACCCAGAACCTGGCGTTTTGTTCAAACAAAACACATCCCCTGAACGGATTCACACTAGGATCAACTCAGGAGGACAATCTCCTTGCAGAGATGATCCACATGAGAACGTCAGAGATACTGACAGAGACCAATGGGCTGACATTGCTCAGACAGGCCTAAGGCCTTCCTGTCATCCCTGCTCATCTGATGGTGAAATTTCACTGCCAGATGTCTCTCTGACACTTCCCGTGTCCTCATCTGCCCCTCCCACCCCGGTTCCTCCCCCTTGCATCAATCCACATCCCAAATTGATTCAAGAGGAGAGGTTCACCCCTCGGAAGGCCATGCCTTCCAAATTGACAGTGGTACATAGTACCACTGTAAATTCATGTTTGGCACAGCCAGGCCCTCGAAAAGAGACTGGATGGACCAAGTCGCTGTCCAGCGACTCCGTGAATGAGATCTCCAAGAAATTGGAGATTCACAATTCCCTGACCAGGGAATTCCTTTTAATATCAATGGATACCCCATTGATAGACTCCTGGACAGTGGGAAAGACCCACTGTCCAGAAATTGTAGGGGGCAAATCCATTGTAAACTATGATGGATTTCTGAAACTCACAGAGCAAGCTTGAAACGTGTACAACTTTCACAAGCAAGCTTCTTTTCTCTTTGAGAGGGGGAGGGCCAGTGTAGAAATACACTAGCTCACTCTACATCTCATGTATGTGGGATTAAAAATTCCTCGAAACATGATTCGCCAGAGGATTGGGTATGGTACATCCAGATGTACCCCAACCAATGTCCTACTGGCATAAAGTATGATCACGATGATCATACTCTTACCTGTAATGTACAGGGATGGTTACTAGTAAGTAACCATGCCCCAGTTATAGCAGCAGGGACTCCCAAGGTGAAGCAGCATTGCTTCACCTTATGAACAGTGGAGTTGTTCACAACTCCGGGACTTTATGCATCCATTACTGGATGTGACGAGACAAATATTGTCTCAAATATTTCAACATCACCATATACAGATGACATTGATAATGCTACATTGAATGATATAGCCTTGTTTTATGCCTCCCAAGGCATTACCATTGAAATGGGAAAGACATAACTGTCTTTGCCCTTCAGTGGTTGACTATGTTCCGTACAATGGACCCTAGTCTTGGATGCGAGTTATGTGCAACACGTGACCATGTTCTTCACTCCCATTTCTGAATACATGGCACGCTACCATGCATTTGAAATCCCAGGATATATTCACAACACGCTATTGTGAATATGTTCCCAACTTCAACTATCAAGTTGAAGCTCTCACAAATATGCTCCAGCTGGGTTGACACACTATCAAACCAGTTGGGGCCCCCTTCCTTTTCAATTGAACTGTAGGCTCAATCTGGCTGGGGAGGGTGTAACGTCCCCAATCCCTGATCGACAGGACCTCAGTCTTTACAGGCGGCGGCGCGTTCCTGCGCCTGCCAATAATCTATATTATTATTATTATATAGTAGAATTACCTTAGCTTTTAACCATCACCTCACGAGTAACCTCTGAATAAATCCAGTAGTACTCGTTGGCGTGATACCTAAGGCTCTAGGCTCCATTTAGGAGCCATTACAAGTGGTTACAAAGTATGAGCTTACGAGCATAGCAACCGGGAATCCTACATCAAACGGTATAACGCTCTCAAGTTCTTCAATCTGTTCATCGGAGATGGAGATGTTCAATGCCTCCAGATTCTCTACCAGGTTTTCGACTTTGCGCCCACCGAGGATGGGGAAAACGTAGGGAGTTTTCTGCATCGCATAGGTGATAGCGACCGCACGAGGAGATCACTGTCAACTCATCTGAACTCAGCAAGCAAAAAAAAGAAAGACATACCAGCAGATATGCTCTTAACCCCAATATCCTTCGCCACCTTCTCCAACGCACGACTCATCTTAACCTCGTCTTCAGTTCTCTCCCAGTTACCGTGAATCATGTGCCCGTTTTCACCGGTAGTCTGATGCCGTTCTTCTTCCTCGTCGGTACGCAATCTACCGGCGGCAAGAACAGACCAGGGGGCTAGTGCAAGGCCTAGTAATTGTATCTCCCGGTGAGGCGATACCGTATTCAGCTACTTAGCGCCCAAGCTGGCGCTCGTTCTTTCTATCCAAAGAAATATTCCGAGAGTCACTTAGTACTGGTAGCTTGGGATGTAAAAGAAACCGACTTCTACTTCCGCGCACATACCTATACATATGGGAAATCACAAGCACTTACAATTCTTGTCAACTCCGACTCCCGAGTCCGAGTCTGTAATATCTCTGAGAAATTCTTTATATACGCTTCACTGTAGTATAGGCAAAAGACGATGCGAGATGAGGAAGTAGCTACATTAATCGTGGGCAAGTCTCAAGTTCCCTCTACCAAGAGAAGATTCCGTTGAGGATGTGTTGGGTACGCGGTTGGTGGTTTTCAGGAGCTAGTGGTTGGGAATGTGGATGGTGACTTCCTGTGGGTACTGTTCCCGCAAGGCTTTAGGATCTCTCGGCATTCCTAGATTGATCCCGAGGTCGGTATCTCCGAAAGGCAACGCCGTCCGATTTGATGGCGTTCTCCGTTGGTTTGGCCTTGGTCCGCTTAGCTCACCTTCTCAAAACACTAACGTCTCTTGAGTTCCAGGAAACGTTCTTGAGCTCGGGATATAAGTCTATACCCCTCCTGTTCATGGAGCCAACAAACTCCTCAACCGCTTGTCTCGCCAATTTCCCCTGTTTGAATATCCAGCAATGTACCAACACATTGCAGCCAGACGGCCTCAAGATGTGACATGTTGGAGAGGGCCAGCGCTAAGGATGCATGGCTATAGCGATGCCAGATGGCGGAATGCGGTTGGTGATCGTGTTGAAAGCATACGTTGCCTGTACAAATACCAAAGAATCTACCTAACTGTGACTACATGGGGGCAGGCTGGCTGGCCCCTATATCATGTGCCCCACTAAAAAATTGCGGCTCCTCGTCGCGCCGGTCCTCCCACACAAAGAAACTAAGCACAAACAATGACAAAGCGGAAACAAATGGTAATCAACCCAAGGCACCCAACCTAAATCTACCAAAACTGACTGAGCTGGAACCAAGCAAGGATCTCCTGTCCAGTCCAACATGGACATTCTGATCATGTATCGGAAAGACTGGTGGATTGAGCCTGGAGGCTGAACTGGAGCTGTAAATGATGGCGCTGGGCCAGGGGACGATACACAAAGATCTCGACAGGCTTTCCAGGTCCAATACAGCAGGGTGTCGGCGGTGATCAGTGGTGAGTTTTGGTAAGGTGACGGTGGTGGCATAGGCCTCTGCATAGCTGTATTAACATGGATGAATGAAATGAATTTCATTGCTGCTCGAGCTCCGACAGCGAGAGCGATGAGACCAATGTGTGCGATGCTGGAGAGATTCAAAAGGTGGAGCAGATGGCTGCTCTGAACGTAAAGCAGCAGTGTTGGCGCTGCAGGTAGAGTGGCTGCTGATGGCGGAATAAGCGTTGCAGCTGGTAGCGGATCAGCTTCATCCGCCCAGCTAATGGCAGCCGATGAGGGTTTCGACAATGCGGAAAGCGAGGAATTGAGTGGAGAAGGCAAGGACGCGCTCATGAGAGGGTCCTCGATAGCAGTACTGACAACTACATCAACTGCTCCCGGGGTGGCACTGATACCTATGGTGACCGATTTGGGAATGCTGCTAATGCCAATGTCACTGCGGTCCTCCTGCAACTCATGTAGAGCAGATTTCCTTCCCTCTTCGAACCGAATGCATGTCCACATTTCTTCCCTTCAGCAAATCTAACTGTTGTCCTTGACTTTCCCGAGAGCGAGAGCCTTATTCCATTGGTCAGGTCCGATCTGCAATTGTGTGATCCAACAGCTAGCGCAGCATCCCATAAAACTCGAACACCTTCTCCTTCTCGCAGGAGAGTCAGCTGTACAAAGCTTGCCAAGAGCAACTTGAAAGATCTCTTCTGGATCCTTGAGCTCATCAACGATGACATGATAGACAGGATATGAGATTGATTCTGCAGTGGCCGTAGCAACCAAATCCATCTTGACCTTTGACGAGAGTATTTCTCTACATTTCGTGCGAAAAGCATCATCACCAATGCAATCAATCCAATACACAACAAAAAGCTCGCGCAAAATGGACCAGACTTGCGTAAGCTTTGCTGGGAGAGCATTGTACAATCCACAGCTCTGCACAAATTTTGCCTGCAAACTCGCCCATTTTCTCCAGTCCGAATCACAAATATCCATTATACCATCCATAAACGTGAGCCACTTCCTCGCTTCCTCGCTAGTTCCACCGCGAAACTTTGGTTGTGACATTGCTGAAGGCAAAATTTCCGAGGTACGTGCCACTGAAAATCTTCGGAAATAGCTGTAACAAGAGGCCGAAAGGTGTGTGGGTCGAATCACACTCTTGTCACCAGAATGGAGAGGGCCAGCGGCTAAGGCTGCCTGGCTACCGCGATGCCAGAGGCAGAATGTGGTGGATGATCGTGTTGAAGCTACAGTGCCTGTACAATGACCAAGATCTACCTAACATGTGACTACATGAGGGCAGGCCTGGCCTGGACCCCCTACTCCAACATTGTGCCTTTTCCGTGTCCACACCTCTATCAGCACGTTGTCTGGGAACCGCGCTGAGGGCACGAAGCTCTCCACGTAACAGAACGTCGCTGCTGCTTCCGCCCAGAATGAATGCGGTAGCCCTGATTCGTTGAGGAGAGTCCTTGTTCCCTCAATCACCGTTTGATTCGCTCTTTCAGCCATCCCGTTCGCTGCTGAGGAATATGGAGGTACCTTTTCGATTGCTATACCCCGTTGTGAGCAATACTCCTCCATCAGCCTATTGTCGAGTTCCTTTCCACCGTTGATTCGAATAGTCAGGACCATTTTCCCCGTATGGTTTTCCGCCTTGACTCTGAACTTGTGGAACTCCTTTAGGGTAGTCTCACTGCGTTTGTTGGGGAGGAACGATGGTACTTTGACCGTTGAGCGGCCATCCGTGCACAACATCAGGTATGATGCACCCCCTTTGCTCTGAGTTCTCGTTGGGCCAAACAAATCAATGTGGACCCTCTCTAGGACATCTGTCTCGTGCTCCAGGTGTTCGTCGAATGGTCTCCGTACTGCCTTACCATACAGGCACGATTCGCACATCCCATACACGTCTCTTGACGTGATTTTCAGGCCGTCCACGAGATTTCTGTTGGCCATTCGGAGGATCCTGGGTATGGCGACGTGTCCAAGTCTCCTGTGCCAGGTGAGTATGTTGACTGGTCTCTCGTAGGATCTCGCTGACTTTACGTCGACTTTGGTTGTTTCTAGCACTTCGACTTCGTACATTCTCCCTTTCCCATATCCAACCATCGCTGTACTTCCTGATTCGGTACGAACGGTCATCATCCCTCCTCCCCACTGTCCTTTGAATCCCCACCTATCCAACATTGACAGTGAGATGAGGTTATGTCCGAACTCCGGCGTGTGTTTGACGTTCTGGAGGCGGACAATCCTCTTCTCTCCGTTGACTTGGGTGGTGAATTCCACCGTTCCAACTCCCTGGATGTGGAACTGGCCATCCGCACCTGCGACTGCACTATTTCCTTTCTCTTCAACCTCCCTGTACTCCGTGAATTGTGCCCTTCGGACCCAGCAGTGGTCCGTGGCGCCGGAGTCGATGTACGTTAGGATTGGGTCGGTTGACAATGATGAGTAAAGTGGTATATTCCATGCTTTACAAACGGTACACTCATTGTCAGGTACTAGGTGGTGAACAGGCATAGGTACGTCTTTATCTACTCCTCCTCCTCTCTGATCCCCTCCGTTATCTAGAATGGCATGAGCGACCCTAATAGGGGTATCAGATGGTGTGGAGGAGGATGTTGTGTCGGAAGACATACCATCATCGGGTTTCTTTGGGGAGTACATGGAACCGATGTAGACGTCAATAGGGGACGCCGTGTCACTAGATGATGCTTTGGTCCCGTACTTGTTGCGCCAGGACTTTGGCGCCTTCCCTTCAGCTCTGCCCCCTTTAGCCCAACACCTGTCTATGGTGTGTCCTACCTTGGTGGGACAAACAGGGTTGACACAGGTGAGTCGTTCATGTTTGGCGTTAGGGGAGGACGTGCTAGCAGCATGCGTAGCTAGGTGTTGTGTGATGAGTGCGGCTACCTTCTTCTTGACGTAGTCGTTGTCCCCATTGCCGGTACAACCAACTTTATCTAAGTAGAGGCAGTGGAGGTAAGTGAAGGCCTCGGAGCTGAATAGACCAGGTATGTTTAGAACATAGTCTTTCCAAGCTTCCGGTATAGAGGCTATGACTATCATCCTAAATTGATAGTCGTTGCAGGTCCCTCCGAGGTTATGGAGCTGCTTCAACAGGTTCTTCATTTTCTTTTCGTGTTCCTCCATCATGGTTGATTCCGGATCGAACTTGTGTTGGCGTAGGAGGGTATCTGCGATATGAATACGCTGTTCGTCTTTGGCTTTGTATTTCTTGATAAGGTATTGCCATGTCTTGTGAGCAGTATCACCGCGGTCGATGCCTATGCCTATTGGGTCAGTGCAGTTCAGGAAGACTATGGATGCGACCATACGCTCGCGCTGATTCCACTCACCCGGAGAAGGAAAAAGACTGTTGGCAGGTGACGCGGATTGGGCCATATAGATGTACGTAGCCGACGTTGGTTTGGGGATGGACCCATCGAGGTATCCACCAAGGCCCCTAACTTGTATGTTGAGCTTGACACAATCTTTGAACGCCCGCCAGGTGTCCTGCCCCGATAGCTGAGATGCTTCGGGGAATGAGGGAACATTCAGGAGAGAGTTTCCTGATGCCATGGAGTCCTGGGATTAGTGATGTAAGTTGATTTGCTTTAACTATTCCTTTAAGCTCGTAGAACAGCCAGTCTCATAATCTGTTATAAAAGTAAACTCAGTTGGGCACGTAAGTCGTGGTACAACTGATAGTACTGTACCTGTTATGAAAGTAAACTAAGGTAGTAATCATGAGTAACGGTACAGTAGTAGAAAAGAAAAGAAAGTCTCACCTCAGTTGGGCACGTAAGTTGTGGTACAACTGAGGGAGGTAAAAGTCGCTGCGCTCGGTATATATGTCAATCGTACGATCGACGTAGGTAAGCAGAGACCTTGAAACCGGATAAACAAATAAGTATCTATAAGTGGAAATGTCAAAGTGTAGTGTATCGTACAGAGTACTCTCCAACAATTACGACTTAATTCAGATTGTCCCCATGTTGGTACTTACTTAGAAGCAAGCCCAAAGATACTACATATTTTTCTTGAACTACATGCATACTAGAGTAGTATAACTGCAAGGCTGAATGAAGTTGAATGCTTCTTCCAAAGGTTTTGCATTCTGACTCAAAGCTTGTAGACGAATTAAGGCCTCAGTGCCGTTGGGTATGGCATTCTCTGCATCTTGGCCGTTGCCTCCAGCAAATAGTTGGCCTGACTTCCATCACCCTAAGTCGTGCAAAAATTAGCTGGATTTAAGAGAGTGGTTACAAAGTATGAGCTTACGAGTATACTTGGTGTGCGAAAAAGTAACCGGATTTTTTATTTTTGGCCTGTGTAATTGCACCTCCCACCACTTTATGTCAGCCTGAAACTATTGTAGCAGATTCATGTATAACCCCCTTTATCCTGGTACTCACCTGGAGCCTCAATTTGCACTGTATTACTCTCTATATCAGGTTCATTTTGGCAGGAAAATAGCCAATTTTGGTGTTTTTCAGAAGTTGAGGGCAATTTTACAAGGTCGAATACATATAATGGCTTGATGCTGGTAGAGAGGTTGGAGAGGACATCTCAAAGTGTTGAATGGACACCTTTGACCCAGCACAATATGGCATTTCACTGAGGTAACAGTCTGTAAGTAAAATCCGGTTACTTTTTCGCACACCAAGTATTTAGGCAAAAGACGATGCGAGATGAGGAAGTAGCTACATTAATCGTGGGCAAGTCTCAAGTTCCCTCTACCCTGCCTTTGCAGGAGGAATTTGTTTGAACAATCCGCAATAGTATAATTTTATTCAAGCTGCACCAAGGCAAGGTCTCTAAAAATTGGAGAATTACATAGACCAAATAAACTAAAACCCAAAACACCAAAGTAGCAATGCGCCCAATTAAATACCAAAAATCATTTTGAGAAATCATGTTCGTGATTCATGAACTCTGAGGTCTTCAAGTTCGACCACAAGTATCAATATCGCATCTATAAACCAAGGTCACGGTGAGCAAACGTGTCAGAAATGTGCCGGAAGGGTAATACACCCACTTAGTTTCCACTGATAGCGCTCTGGGCAGCAGCATAGGCACTCTGGACAGAGCTGGGAGAGGTCGCGTCATTCCAGTTCGATCCCCCGGGGACTATGACGCTCTGTCCAGCATCGGAACCAGAGAATCCGAGGTCAGACTGAACATGCTCATTAGAAGATCAATCATCTGTTATGAGAAACTCCACTTACGGTGGACAGGGATCCGTCAGAGTTATAGAGATCAGAGTAGTGGCTGACAATGGACGAGTCATATCCAGCACTAAGACCATTGCTATGCATTATACTGCTCGAAAAGTGGCTGACGGAAGAAATGTATTGCTCGAAGACTGCAACAAGGAATATTAATTACCCGATTTGGTAGGTCAAAGCTGGGTATACTCACCGATAGTTTGAGTTTCTACCTCACAGATCTGCTCGGTAATGATCCTAGACATACGTCAGGAGATATGAAGGAAATTTATTCGATGAATAAGCTTACTGCTTGGCCATTTCTTGCAAAACGAGGAGTTTCTGTTGGATGATCGTGATGCTCAGAGACTCGCATACGACCTCAGTTTCATGTACGACGACTTCCTCAGAAATTTCTCCCGAGAAGTTGTCGGAGCCGTAGAAGTTATCGAAACCGGACAATGAGGAATAGCCACCCCAGTTGTCGAAGGAAGTGTAACGAGCAGCTAGGATTAATGTAAGAACGCAGTGTTCACTACATGATACATCTAAGGTCACATACCTAAGCTCTGAGTCTTTGGGTTGAAAGGAGCTGCGAAGGCACCGGTGGCCAAAGCGGAGATAGAGAGCAAAGGGAGAGCGATCTTGGCGAACATGACTGGCAAATTTGGCGAATGAGTGTAGATAGCTTGAGCTAGGCGAAATAACGAAATCAGCTACAGAAAAATCATCGCAGAAATGACAGTGGACCAACCTAAGTAGTTGTGTAAAAGTCCAAATCAAAGAGGATTCGAAAGAACGAAAGAGGCTGTAGGGCGACCTGGCCAAAAAAAAAAGGGAGGGAAAGATAGAAAGAAAGAAGGCGAATTGATGCTCTTCCAGATGTTTTTCGTCCATCTTATATAGTAGGGACTGTGTGTGCCTCTTCCCCTTTGGTGCGAACCATCCAAAGATCTGGAAATGTCGAAGCCTCGCGATCAAAAAATTGAGACGTGACAGTTGAGCGTCGTCGATGAACCAATAGCAATTGTCTTCTACAATGCAGTTCAAGAACTGCCAATGATCATGAGCGCTTTTTCGTCAAGTTACACTCTTTCCGGCAGTGAATCGAGGTCCTCCTGCATGGTCATGCCCCCCTTACTATTGGCTCCCGAAACTGAAGAGACGGTTTGATTAGCCGTGACGCATAAGCCCGGGAAGAAATGATGTTCTGTACTTACTTTGAGCTCAGCGCCCAGTGGCAAATCACTTGGCATTGATTTTGAATGTCTTTGATTTACAGATGCTTATGGGTAATAGAAGTTGAACGGGAAGGACCGGAGACATACTGTCGGTTTAGCTGCTCGGCCTGGATGCTAGCCGCAAGCCAGACGGAGCAGTGATAAAGTATCGGGCAATGAGGACTCCGGCGGAGTAACTAGGCTACAGCTGCATAAATCTCAGCGCGCAGCAAACTGACATTCTACATATTATGATGAACCAAATGTAAGGAGCATAAAACCTGCATTGAGGGTACCATAATCCACGCATCTGTCGAGCTAGCGAGCAGGTAGCAACCCGCAATTAACAGCTTTGACTCTTGTTGAACATACCGGTACTAGTGCACCGACGCTTGCTAGTGTCGAAAGACAAGAAATTTGCAAGATAAGGCATCCGCCCAAAAAAAATGGCATGGATGTTTAAAATTTGGTGCCATTCGGTGCCACGTTGAAACCTGGCTGGGAAGAAATTGAGAAGAATACGAGCTCATCAGCGCGCATCGTACTGTACCTGCCATCATCGCCACTGCTATATGTTCAGCATCAGGTCATAACTCAAGCTCCATGAGTTTCCGTATGTTTAAAGACACTGGTAGTACCACCATGATGGAACAGGACAGATATTTCAATGAGAGATTAGCTCGTGGATCCGAGTTGAAGAATTTATTTTGCCATGGGCGCTGATGATTGAAGACCGCGGGAGCGAAGGCTATCCAATGGTATAGACTGTTCTTAGTGATTCCGACTCGGAGGTATACCTTCTCTCGAATTCGCATAACGTGGCTGCAAATTTCTTGTTAAGTAGCTTACCGCTTACCCGTAAATCAGGTTTGAGCTTGAGCGTTTAGCCGTTCTAAGTCCACGTGTAAAGTAGCAGTCTTCGGGATAATGACGAGCCAGGGTGCGGTTCGGCCTTCTCACGTATTAGTATTACGAGCGCTCCGAGGAATGAACTCCGCCAGCTACCACTAGTGCAAAGTATCGACCAGGCATCAATAGTGAACAATGGTCGACGGGACGCTGAGCAAAAAGTGGTTCAAAATCTGCATCTTTGTTAGTATGTATATTTCCAAGTCAACCCGAGAACAAAAGGAGTATCCTGCCCGATAAATTCATAGAGTGAGGGTACACAGACTATCGTCGAGAACATAACAACACTGCCCATGAAAGCCGCCAGACCCGGTCCACTTGTATCACCATACGTACACTGCCGAATTTCTACAAGCACACTTCAAGTCGATTCTATATGCTTCACGTTCAGGGTGTGGACACAGTGACGTTGGTGTACTGCACGATTGGCATTTCAGAGACCTATGCGCACAGACGTTGAGGTTGGGAGAGACGAATGAGAATAAATAAACTTACTCCGACCAGCAAAGAATGAGCGACAGTGATCATGTTCGTTCCAGTTGAGAGCGTCTCGGGAATAGTAACGGTCTGTGAAGAAAAAGAATTCCTCAGACAGAGCCTCCAGTAGTCATTAAAGTATTGATACGTACGAAGTTTTCGTACGGGGGCTAGATGAGAGTCTCCTATCAGTATTCAAGAAAATAGGTGGAATAGAGTCGGTTGAACACTCACCAGATTTCCCGACTGGAATACGGGAGTGAAGTTACCGACGAACAGAGGAGTCTCAAGGCCAGAGCCAGCATCCGTAGGACATGCGGTCCCGGCGCAATCGAGCATAGAGATAACGAGGTTAAGATGTTGCACCCCAGTCAGCGAGTTCTGTGCATAGTCAGGGAGAGAAAGGAAAATCGAAATATGATGATAGGTCCTCACCCCAAAGACCAATTGAACCGTCACATCTTGTCCCGGAGAAACCTCTGTACCTGTAGGTGGAGAAAACAAAGCAATCCTCTGCGAGAACGCAGCCAGGAACAAAGTGGACAGGAAGAGTAAGAGTTTCATGGTGAGTGCGAAAAAAGCAACGAAAGTATTCCGAGATATTGTCGAGTGCTCTTTATAAGTACAGAAGAGACCACTATACTTAGAGCCATGCTACCACGCTGCGTCCTAGATAACAACTCAACCGGTAACACATAGCTTGAGCTCCCAGAGTCCCAAAAGAGCGAAATCACCACTTTCTTATGGTCCGATGACCTCAACTCATGGAACACAGTTACACATGTTTTCTTTACCTTCTGGTCAACTCCCCAAAAATAGTTGACTGAGAGTCCGAATAACAAAAAAAGTTGAAGATCAAAGTCGTTGCATACGTGTCATATGAAAGGAGAAGAGGATTTCGCGAAAGGATCCCATACTGGAAACGCTGCCAGAAGATATTGGCTGATAGTGCGAATGTGGAAACGATCTCATATGATAGAGATCGTCCGTTTATCTACTCGACATTTCTTCAACTCTTCTCCTGGGTGAGCTTTGAAAATAGACCCATCGAACCAGGAGCATAGTGTGGAAGCAGCTTGTTGATCTCAACGTCGAACAAGGCCGATTTGGAATACGCAGCATGATCCTAAAGCAAGACTATCTCAGAGGTATACAAAAGAATGAGAAAAAGAGGACGTACAGCTCTGGATTCCCACCCAAGCACGTAAACGCACATCCTGTTATCCGAGTTGGATGCGATTCCCCAGTTTCCGCCGGTGAATCCTTTGGCATAGTAGCAATCTGTGAACGTCTTGTGCAACGATTCAGATATCGAGCTCGGCTTTGAAGTTTCCTTCAATGCGATGAATGCCTGCAGCATCCAAAAATACAATTAGATGCCGACACAGGGACAGATAAGCCAACGCACAAATTCGCAAACAGGTGCAGCCAAGGCAGGTCGAACCTCTTCTGCAAATCGGAAAGGGACTAACCACGAAGTGGGTTGGAAGTGATATCTAAGGCATTGACCTTTTGTCTAAAGTCACCATTCCCCTTGAATTCCGCTGGGTTTGTTTTTTCGGCCATTCTATCCAATTTGTTGAGTCGAAGCAACAGGCTGATCGAAAATACGAAACGTACGAATGGTCCATAGCAGTTGATTCGTTCTGATCGTCAGTGAATCCATAGTACTGTTCCTTGACACCACCAAGTTCGACGACTGTCTGACGGAGGCTAGCGAAAGCAGGAGCAGCAAGGCTGAAGCCTTTTTCGACTTTGATCGCCAGGTATTCGAGGGTGATAGGCTTCATAGTGTTGTATTTGGTCAGGATTTACCGAGCAACAGTGTCCTTTATACGCTTTAATCCCCGCCTAGAACGGCATGACGATGGATAAGCAACTCCGCTGGATGACATTGCTATATTAGGAGAGTGTAGCGGTGGTGAGTCACGGTGAGTCATGGTTCGTAAGATGATGTTGGCGCCTGTAGCGCGTCAAATCCTTATGTGTAAACCACCATCCTGATCTATGGCCGGCTCTTCAATTGAAACCCCTGCTTTTCTCGACACCGTAGAGGGAGAAATATCCTTCTTTCGCTCAGTAATGCGCGCTCGACCCATTGGAATGAATCAGCACTTTCATGTCCTTACTATGCGAACTTCGATCCACAAAGACACTGGCCATTGGGTTGCTGCAGACGAGCTTTGGCAGAAACTCAAAAGCTGTTATGATATTGATGCTTTGAACGCAATTGTAAAGCCCTTTTCTTCTTATTTGACTTTTTTGAAGTAATGCTTTGCCCTAGGATGTAGAAGCAGAAGGTTACGAAATGTCGCTTCACAATAAATCTACACCCTCTACCGACGATAACCTCATGACACATCCCTTTTTCCGCGAAGAATTCTCGCTTCCTCCAGAACATTCCCTCGAATCCATCGCTTCAGAGCGTAGACTAAACACAATACCTTCACCTCCATCATCTCCCGAAGCTTCTGCCGCTGCATCTCCAGCAGCCATGAAAGTAAAACCCTCGCGACCGAAGAAAAGAAACGAGAAAAGCAAAGCCAGTATGGCTGGGCTCGTTGGTGGAGAAAGTGATAGTAGTGATCTGACGGACAGTGGCGAAGAAGATCAGGCGCCTAGTGTTGTTACAGCAACAGAGGACGGCGGAGAGACAGTGGATGGGGAAGAGGAAGATACGGAAATGCAGGACGTGACTGTTGGTAAGCATCTCTTTTTTCTATTCGCCTGAGTAGTTTGCAATTTCTTTTCTCCAGAAACATCGACGACGGCAAAGGCTTCGCGACGTAAACCCACAGGGAAGAAAGCTACTTCAACTCGTGTACGCTCTCGGCCAGCCAAAAAGCGGAAAAGATGACCACGATTCCATCCTTATACCCTCCTACGTTATTCATGTAAATATGGCTTTCTTGTATCATTAATCCTATCAGACGCCAAGGGAGAAAGATGAAGGAACCAGTCATATGCGAAGTGCAGGTGTGTTTGCAACAGGTGAATGAGGTCGACGCTGATTCTCGAGTGTATATTTTTGAGGCTGAGCCTCACTTAAAAATATGCATCGGCTGAATGCTAATTGTTATGTCAGTCGCTCTGAGAAGATCGCTACATCATGATATCTCCTGGCTGAACTACCTTCTGCACCCATATCACAGTAACTTATAGTAACTTCGCATCTTTTCACCTTGCCAATATTGATCACAACATCAAAGATAAGTATATTGCCGGTGACCTTTTGAGCCCTCAGTCGTACTATTCTTTCTTTCCCTCCCTCCCTTCTCTGTTGTTGACGCAGAGGATGTTTGCTGAAGTCGGGTCAGTTTTGCTTCAATCATTATGTTCTTATGTTCATCCTTGTTCTGATTTGTTTTTGTATAGCATTATCATCGCAATACTATCTGCCGCTTCCGGATTGACTTTCAATACTCCCACAAACGCTGTTTCCGGTCTCACTTCAAGCGTATCCTGGACAGCCACTTCAAGAGACTCGTACGTCCATCCTATTCCCAGCAGAACATTAAACAATAAAGTTATTATGATCTTTTAGCGTATTCTCTCTGAGGTTGGATATCAATTTTAATGGGGTGAATTTACCCGTCATCGCTACCAACGTGGACCCCTTAACTGACAGTCCACTCGCCGTTCAATGGCCCTTGGTTCCATCTGGGTATGTATATCAAGTACCTGCTTTCTCAGCTGCGTTGACTAGGTGTGAACAGTGATTATACTGTGAGCGCGACCAGTATATCTAACAGCGACGAAACATACGCGCAGAGCAATATATTTCTTCTCGCTGCTAGCGATTCCTCCTCCTCCTCCACATCCACATCTAGCCCGACACCTATATCTAACTCGACCACATCGGCTGGAGCATCTTCCCTGTCTCCTGGAAGCTCTACCCAGAATAGCAATCAGTCAAGCGGCGCTAGTTCTTCATCTACAACTTCGCTGTAGGCCATTTTTTTTGAATCCGGAGAACCTGTATATCTCACCCCTTGTTCAGAGCGATATCCGCATCAACGTCTACGTCGACCTCTCCCAGTGCCATTGCTCCAAGTGCAAAGAAAAATGCGGTTGGAGCTATAGTCGGTGGTGTGATTGGCGGGATCGTAGCATTAGTCCTTGTGGGGTTGTTCACATTTCTGAACATCCGCAGGCGTGGTCATTCTAGGCGGGAATGGTTTGAAAGAGGGAGAGTCAAATATCTAGAGGATGGAATGAAGGCAAACCCAGCGAGTGATGTATCCGTGTCATTGTGCGAAGAAGTAGTCACTACGAAGGATGCAGATATCTCAAACCCGGTTGAAAAGAGCGAAAACTCGCCATTACCACATGGAGTATCCTTCATACCGCCGACTCTCTTTGATCCCGCCTCATCTACTCTCTACTCGGAGAATCCGCGCTCCCTACAAAGTGCAGAGGCCCCGCCTTCCATCCATGACATGGATTCAGACCCGCCAGATACTGACAGTACTTGTGCTATACTGGGCGGGGTTAGATACAAGGTCGCCAGTGAAACTGATAGCATCCCGAGCCAAAAGACTAGTGGGATTTCAGCTCCCGAGATAAATCCTACGGGGGCGATCTGCCGTGATGAGGAACAAAACCTGGACATCGTCAACTCTGACTCTCGCACTACTGCAGCTCCCTTGGCTCTTCAGGGGCCGAATCAAACCCTAGAACTCGATAATCAAGGACATGATTTGACCGAGGAAGAAGATGTATTATTGTTGGAGCTCCAGTTGCAGATGACTCGGCGAAGTTCGCGGTAGCATATATCCTCAGACTCCTCCCCCAGAGTATGCTTCTTCATGACCTCGACTACAAGTAACGTTTGGAGTCTTACACTTACTCGCATGTCTAGCATTATCAATCCCACTCTGTTCGACTGAAAAAAAAAAAACTTGAAAACTTAGACTTTGGTGACGATGGGTACCTGATTCTACCAATTCACGGCAAACTTATGAGCAAGTTCAGAAAGCGGAAATAGCACACGCGAGATCAAAGCTGATTCTCCCGATTTTAAAACTTGCAAGCTTTACAAAATGCCAGAAACCTACTGGGACCAGACGAAGTCCGTCAGCATGACACATGTAGTAGAAGAGGTGATTTGGAGAAACAAAGGTTTAAAGGCATGCTTTTTCTTCTTAAACACCTTTCCGACCCCGTTCTATCCCAATTTGCATCTTGTAGAAGTACGTTGTCTTTGGTGTTTTGTTATCTGGCCTCTAATGATTCTTATCCTCAGGCTTATGATCTGACAATAAAGGATGCATACCGAAAACAGCTGATAGCTGAATGTGTTTTGTTGAGATAGATCATCGACACTGCAGGACAGGGTGAGCAGCATCGTATCATTTCATATGGTTCTCTATACAAACTGTTTTCAGAGTAATATGCAAGGTTGCGCAAGCAATGGGTCTAGTGAATACCCATGTGCACTCACTGCAGGAAAGATTCATCCTTGTCTATTCAATCGTGTTGGGTTTGATATTTAATCGACTCGATATATTTTGCCAGTCCGTGTGACGAGTAGGGAAAACCCAATGTGCTGGTAAATATAGGAGCGAGAAGTGTTGAAAGAGGAGGGAGCCGAGCTCGCGCCAGTTTGCGAAACCCACGCCAAGGCAGCGCAAAACGTCAAACGTTCATTCACAAATCTGGTTCGTGCACCAAGGTCGAAAGAAAAGAAACCTGTAAGAGGAATTTTAGCCTTTTAGGGAGTACTGGTTGTTAGACTCCCTTTACCTTCTTTGATAACACCACTATTTTGTTCCAGCTTCGTTCTTCACTGCTTATTGCAAGATGGCCTTGATTTGGCTGTAAACGATTGTGATCAGGAACAAGTGTTCGCAAAGTGCTTGAACATTGCTTCTGTATGCTTGATGATCATTGTGACTCCCTCGTGGATTCCAGTTGAAGAATTCATTTTGCTATGGACATGATTGAAGATCGCTGGCAGATAGATAGATGGATTACACAGCGCGATCAGACAATCCAGACAATCCAAGGCGGCAAAGCAACAAGCCGTATGCACATGGATGAGGTCATGCAGACAATCTGTTCAATGACAGCGACCTTAAGAAAATGCTACTACTGGTTGTTCGGGGTGCTGGGACCGGGATATGCAATTAATGAGGTTCTTGCTATGTGAGGCCCAGTATTCATCGATCCTAGATACTTTTTTAGCCCGGTATGTAAGTTTAGGAAGTATCCTTAGTAAATGCAATGTTAACATCAAGATCATCGACCTCTAAAGTTTTTGGCGGGCATCAGATTCAAAGATCAGCGACATATCCCGGTTTTTGCTCAGGCGGCGGCAGATGCGACGAGGAAATTCAGGAAAATCTTAGGATTTTGTTTTCAAAGGTTACGAATCGATTGGTAAATTCAGATCTTGGGCATTTTAATTGGTTATGTAGGTTCAGCATATCCTGACCAGCCATAGTAACTGGAATCAGAATCATTCAGTACTTCATCTTGCAACTTGATGAGCATCTGCCAGATAGTATTCTTTATGGCTGGTGACAGTCGGGATCTCCTCATCATGATATCCACTGGCTGACCTTCTGCTGCCTGTATCCCAGCAGCCTCATATATAACGGACACTTTCACATCTGCTTCACCTTGCCAATATTGATGAGTCACGAACGAGTCCAGTAACTCTGATATATTGCCAGTGGTTGTCTGAGCCCTCAGCTCGTACCATTCTTTCTCCTTCCCTTCTCTAGCGTTGACGCAGAGGATGTTTGCCCAAGTCAGGTCAGTTTGCTTCAATCATTATGTACATCCTTGTTCTGAATTTTTGTATAGCATTGTCGTCGCCATACTATCTGCGGCTTCAGGATTGATTTTAAACGTGACTCCTACAAACATTTTTCCCGGTGGCGTTTCAAGCGTATCCTGGACCGCCACTTCAAACGACTCGTACGTCCATCCTATCCTCAGCAAAACATTCGAAAAAATTAAATTATCATGCTTAAGTTTTGGCTTATTCTCTCTGACTTTAAACCATGAGCTTAGTACGAGTGTCCCCTCGACCGTCAGAATTATCGCTTCTGTTGTCGATCCCTCAACCGACAGTCCATTTATCATTGAATGGCCTGAGGATATAATCCCGTATGTACATTACCTGCTTTCTCAGGTAGGTATTGACTAGCTATGAACAGGGGTCTTCATACTGTAGGCGCTGTCAGCATATCTAACTTGAGTCACATATACGCAGAGAGTGATCAATTTTCTATTTCCTCCTCCATCACACCTACATCTAGCCCAACTGCACCTACGCTTAGTTCGTCTACAACTTCGATGTGCGCTATTTTTTAAATAACGAAAAACCTGAAAATCTTATCTCTTGTTTAGAGCCGGAGCCGGATCTAGAACGTCCTCTACTGCCAGTGCTCCAAGTGCAAAAACAGCGGTTGTAGCTATAGTCGGTGGTGCAGTTGGAGGGGTTGTAGCATTCGTCCTTGTGGGCTTGTGTACATTTCTGAGCATCCGCAGGCGTGATCGCTCTAGGCAGGAAGGTTTCGAAAGAGGGACATTTAAAGATCCTGAAGATGGAATGAGGGCGAGCCCTACCAGGGACGGATCTGTGCCATTGCGGCAAGAAGCACTCAGCACCATGATGGAGAATGCAAGTAGCCCAAACCCTCAGGTCGAACAGAGGGCAAACTCACTACTACTACATGGAGCTTTCTTCACACATCCGACTCTGAATCCTTCCTTTTATCCTGCCGCAACTAGTGAGGGATCTATGCCATTGCGGCAAGAAGTACTAGTCACCGTGGAGGATGCAAATATCCCAAACCCTCAGGTTGAACAGAGGGCAAACTCACCATTACCACATAGAACTTTCTCGACACCTCCGACACCAAATTCTTCCTTTGATCCTGCTGTACCTAGTGCCAGTGATGGATCCGTGCCATTGCGGCAAGATGTAATCACCACAGAGGATGCAAGTATTCCAAACCCTCAGGTCGAACACACACACCATTATTGCATGGAGCTTTCTCCACGCCTCTGACACCAAATCTTTCCTTTGATCCTGCCATACCCAGTCTTGAATCGGAGAATCCCCGCACAGAGATTTTATTTTCCACCTATTACATGCATGATGGTATGCTGGATCCTAGCAGCCCCAGTACTACCCGTGCTACATGGGGCGAGGTTGCCAGTAAAGCTGATAACTTAATTCCGAGTCCAATGACTAATGGGCTGGAGCCAGCGCATCTTATAGAGGCGATCTGTCGTGATGAGGAACAGCCACTGGACATCTGTGATTCACGTTGTAACACTATTACATCCCCTATGCCTCTTCAGGCTCTGAATCAAACCCAAGAGAGCCTGGAGCTCTATAATAATCAAGGACAGTATTTAACCATGGAAGAAGAAGTATTATTGCTGGAGCTCCAGCTACAGATTGCTCGGCGAAGGTTGGCAGAGAATCACGGGAGCATATATCCCCAGACTCCTCCTCCAGAGTATGCTTCAACTTCTTCATGACATCGACTACAAGTAATGTTTGGAGTCTTCTTATACTTACTGTATGTACTTGCATGTCATTCTAGACACAAGTATTAAATCCAACTCTGTCGATTGAAAAAACTTGAAGCCTCTCGCGACGCCAGGTTAAATTCAAACCCAATTCTCCTGATTCACAGCGAATCTTGAGTAAAATTCAGAAACTGGAAATAACACACGTGGCGAGGTCAAAGCTGATTCTCCCGATACAAATTTAGAACTTGCAGGTCTTGCAAAACTGTCCATCTTCAGTGACTATACAATGTTCTAAACTTCATCTCGATGATTAATTAAAACTAACACTCATTATTCAAGAAGTTAGTCGCACCAGCCATCAGCCTGAGTTCATGCTTGAAAAACCATCACAGCATAAAACACTCAAATAATCCAAGACTCATTATGCCCACTGGCAGTGTTCAGTTAAGTATGAGCTCTCAAGGAACTTTCTACCAGATCGCATTACTGCTCAAACGCAAGCCTCTTCAGAGTAGAGACATGTGGATCTGGGAATGATCACTCAGGTATACAAATGTCTCTGGCGTTGGAGATGCGAGTAATAGTCACCAATAAGAATTGTAATGAAGGGTAGCAAGCTACTTGTGGGTACTTTCTAGTTTCTCTACATCACATTGAGGCTGCTGTGACATTTACTTGTACTTTTTCTTGTTTGCCATCACCTTCTCTGGGCGATTCGGAGTAGGTTGATGTGTTTAGAATCATAGTTGACCTCACAGAGACAAGGCACCAAGCTACGGTCGAAGCTAATATGGCTTGGCAAAGGTTGGCAGAGGTTCGCAGTAGCATATATCCTCAGACTCCTCCCCCAGAGTATGCTTCTTCATGACCTTGACTACAAGTAACATTTGGAGTCTTACACTTACTCGCATGTCAAACATTACCAATCCAACTCTGTCGAGTGAAAAAAACTTGAATACTTAGATTTTGGTGACAATGGGTACCTGATTCTACCAATTCATGATCACAGCCAACTTATGAGTAAGTTCAGAAAGCAGAAATAGCACACGTGGCGAGATCAAAGCTGATTCTCCCGATTTTAAAACTTGCAAGCTTTACAAAATGCCAGAAACCTACTGGGACCAGACAAAGTCGGTCAGCATGATACATGTAGTAGAAGAGGTGATTTGGAGAAACAAAGGTTTAAAGGCATGCTTTTTTGTCTTAAACACCTTTCCGACTCTGTTCTATCCCAATTTGCATCTTGTGGAAGTACGTTGTCTTTGGTATTTTGTTATCTGGCCTCTAATGATTCTTATCCTCAGGCTTATGATCTGACAATAGAGGATGTATACCAAAAACAGCTGATGGTTGAATGTGTTTTGTTGAGATAACACTGTAGGACAAGGTGAGCAGCATCGTATCATCTCATATTGTTCTCTGTACAAACTGTTTCCAGAGGAATATCAACGTTGCGCAAGCAATGGGTCCAGTGAATACCCATATCATGGATGTGCACTCACTACAGCAAAGGTTCATTCTTGTCTATTCAATTGTGTTGGGGTCGGACAATCAACCTACGGCATTGGATTTGTTTACAATCAATTACAAGTGTAAATAATATCAATGTCAACAAATTACTTACAATGTAACAGTGCCAATGTAATATATATTATATTTTAATTGGATCATTGCCTTACATGTGCCTAATGGCACAATGGTATTCTCAGTCAGCTGATCTGATGGGAATTGTGCGCTACCTGGCAACGGGTGTTTGAACCTCTAATGTATTAGGTATCAATTCATTTCCTTTTTGCTTTTTTCTTTCTCTGCAATGCCATGGCTAGCTCTTGTTAGGGTTCACCTGAAGGGTGAACCCTAACATCAGAGAGCTAGTCCGGCATTGCCAAACATGCTGGGTTAGCGGTTAGGGTTAGGGGCTGCTGCCTCCTGAAATAAGCGCAAATGAGGCTTTAGGGTGCCCGCCAACGACTTCCCAGCCCCGGGGGACCCCCCGAGCGCAGCAAGGGAGGGGAGGGAAATGGAGGCGGGCCCAAAATTTGCGTGCCATATTGTATTACTATATCAAAATTGATTGTACCTTTTCAGACAACAATTTCATGCCAAGTCAAACACCAACCCCTTGAATGGAAAATGGCATTGGATTTGGACACTCCCGGTCAGGAAGCAATGGGCATAGTATGCACTCCGCTGGTATGTTATATCCATTGCCTTTTTAACAGTATTCCTAATGTTGTTCCTTTGACAGACAACTGTTTCACATTCAGTCCGCAGGCTGGAACTCAGCCCAGCTCATTGGCAATCAATGATTATTCCTCTAATAATCTGAGCATTCGAGAGGTTCCTTATTCAAGGTCTAATTTCATGGCTCCAGATAGTGATTGCTCCCGCACATCAGTCAGCTTCCTGACTGGGGACACACGGCATTCTCCAGGGATTGAAAGCCCTCAATCTCATACCAATAGTACTAATAGACCATCCGGATCTCTTGATGGTAGTGGGAATGGACTGTTTGGCACTCCGAGTCCCGCCAATTCTGTTCGACCTGGCCATGATCTGTCCAGCTCTCCCGTGCTTGGTCTGTTCAATGCTCCTGCCCAATCTGCACTTGGTGGCAGTGGATCATCTGGCTCTCTTGTCAATTCTGGTATGCTCACGTTGGGCAAACACTCATTGCCGCCTGACATGGATCAGACTGTTTGGGCTGTTTCACAAAAGATTAAACTCAAATCAGACAGTGAGCAAGAACTGAGGAAGTTTGCTGGTGTATGTGACTATACTCTTAAAGTATCTAAATTAATGCTATCTTTACAGGCTTCCGAGGAGGAGCAGCGAATCTGGCTGTGCAGGTGGATCCTGCAACTTCGGGAAACTTGTGATGTTATTGAGCCAGCTGAGTCTGTGTATAACATGCCCAAAAAATTGCAGGTATATTTTCTACTCGCTCCATCCTGTCTACATATTTTGCTTCTACCCATCCAGATTGCCATCAAAGCTGCCGTTGTCAAGACACTTCTCGATCCCAGATTGCCTGCATATCTGAATGGTATGACAAAATTTGCAGTAATATTATTTTCTTTCAACTACATCGTTCATACACTGAGAGCCGTTTTCAGAGAAATCTTGCGGCGGACACAGACAGTGGCTATAACCGCAATAAGGATGATCATACGAAGAATAAGGCTGTCAAAAGCTATGCATGCGGCAAATTTGACTGCCACCATAGCAATATGAAGAAATGTGTACATTGATGCTAAGTTGGTATGGTCTTTGTATTCATTATTTACTTGAAGATCCAAAACTCCTTCATATCAGAGAGAAAGCAAGACCCCAACAACATTATTGAGTTGTGTACAAATATTGTCAACAAACTAGGTGCCGATAGCAATGCCATATCAGTTCCACTCGCTGCCCACATGGCTTACTTAGTCTGTACCACTCATTCTAATCTCATGATTGCTTTACTGACCATTTCTTCTAGTGCAAACTCTACCTTGTCAAGCATAATGCTCAAAGCATATACAATGGCGACTACTGGAAAGATGTTGACAAAGCTCTTGAGGTCCTCCAGACAAAGGAGGACCGTGCGATCTCCAAGTATGCCGAGCTCAAAATAGTTTGATTCCTTTGTTCTAATTTATCTCCAGCGAATTCAAGACAGCTTTAGATGAAGATATTCACCTGTATGGCAAGGCTGGAGCATTGGAGAAAGTGTTGTATTGAGGTCCCAATGTTTTTCAAGTGCTTCCAATATGATTTTACTTTTATTCCTGACTTCTGGTTACACTCTTTCAATAGCTTATATTCCACAGTTTAATAACTAGCCTTGTTGTTGAATAAATAATATTGTTCAACGATCTAATGCTCGGAGCACAAAAGTACTAGAAATTATTACCAAATAAAGAAAATCAATCAATAGTGGAGGCCTCCCAGGAAGGTGTCACTTACAAGGGGGGTCCGGAATCAAAATTACTGAGATCATGTGTAAAAGTTTTTTGGTACCATGATGATGATGATATAAAAGGAAATCGCTGTCATCACCTGTTTGTTTTGGGCGCCTAGCTATGAAATTTCTTCCGTTGCATGCAATTCAAGCCATATAAGGCACATTAAACAGTATTATAATAATAATACAAACATTTATTGCTGGATGCAAAGCGAGATAGCATGAAAATGCATTTACAGTCCAATATCAGCGCAAAGTCTGCAGGGTCACAAGATGAAGGACTAAGGGTTGGTAGGAAGGATTGGTACAGCGTGGCCAATGACCATGCTTCGCTGTGTTGTCTTCCAAATGGGATGAAAGATTTGCATTAACGTGATGAATGAGTGAGGCGAAGTCACAGTGGGCACTTCAATATGACACGTGTTCAGTCACCTGAACTTTCAAGAAATTGTTCTTTTGCTTGCGATTCTTTCAAACCCTGCTCAAATTTCATATGGGCTCAGCCCATACAACGTAAAGTACATTAGAAGATATGTGTCTATTCAAATTTTTTGTATCTACAACGAGGAAAAAGTTGAGGTCAGATTACACTTTTCCCTGTATGAAAGTTTGAGCGCCCAATGACTACACGAGCAAACAAACCACACAATCTCAGCGCTTCGGATGCCGGACCCCCCTTGGTCGCTTATGTCCCTGCAAGGGACCTCAGAATTAGGGCAAAATCGAGCTCCATGGGAGCTTCCGGCAAGCATCCGGGGAGGTCCAACGTAAGACCTGCAATGGTCCACTCGGTGACCTTCCTGGAAGCTCTGACGCAAATGGTGGTGTACAGTTGTAAATAATTTGTAGACATTGATATTACCTACAATTGTAATAGTTTTTGTATACAAAATCTGTGTTCTGGGCTCAGACAATGATGAGGACAAGGAGAGTCAGCGATACGGTTGGAGAGGACGACCTTCTCAACCTTGTCACCAAAGGCATCCTTGATGACTGTGCAAAGCTCACCAATCTTCTAAAAGACCTTGAGGAAGTGAGAGTCGCACAGCCTTAGCAGCTAGGGATCACATCAGGTCCTGTAGTTGCTCAAGCAGGGGATCCATCATCAAGAGGAATTACTCAACCAGCCATTATAGACCATAACCACTGGTTCGAGACCTTGGGCAATTGCCCAACAGCCCATATTACTGATTATAATTTGTCTTATCTATAAACAGCAGATAAAGATTAAATTAATCAGTTCCCGATTGGGAGAGCCGCCGACAATGAGATCCCCGGGCCCGGCCACACATTCCAGACGGCCTGACATCAGTAAAAATATTGCCAGCAGGTGGATCGAGGGATTGAACACACGACCTGAAGCGAACAACAGAATCTAGCGCTAGAACATGATGCTCAAACCACTTTACCAAGACAGGAGATACTCTTTAAAGAGTTAACACGAATCTATGCCCAATTTTGATATTGCCAATATAGTAATCATTCAAATGTCAGCGTCCAAAATAGTAGTTTTACGGTGTATAATCTACGCCCAGCCAAGGTCCTCATCCTCATCATCTTCACCATCCAAGCCCCCATCATTCCCCTCATCCTCCTCATCATCTTCCTCCTCCTCCCGCTCCTCCTCGTCTGGCGCGGTTGATACTCCCAGCATCATACGGAGATCAGTATCGCCTGCGTCCTCCATGTGTTCACTTCCATCAAGAGGCTTTTTCCAGATAGTAATGCACATCTCTTTCAACTGTCTTTGAATAGAAGCCTGCTTCAATGCATAGGCATTCAGGCCTTCGCGAAGTGCCTCGTCCTCCACTTTCCTCCAATCTGCACGCTCGACCCACCATTCCGCTTTACACTCCATAAATTCAACTGTACGTCGCATATCTTCCCGAGCGTACCGAACCTCCTCCAGAGCCCTGGCGAGCCGAGCACGACTCCTTCCCCATTCCACTCGCAAAAGTTCATTGTCCTTATCTGCACCATCCTGAACGTTGACTGACGTCGTTTGCCATATCCAGGACATTACCCTCCGTGATTGCCCTGTCCCGTCCCGGCGACCTCTCTCCTCGGTCAGCAGGTTTATCTCCTCCTCCTCTGCCTCTAAATCCATGTCCATTGAATCCTGTACTTCCTCGCCCAGGTCCCTCACCCAGTCCCTCCTCATTCGTACCCCGTCTTCCCGGCCCCTTCTTTTTCTCCACATCCGTATAGCTTCGAACATCCGCATTACGCAGTGGTTGCAGCTCTTTCTCCCAATTTCCCGGTCCCAGTAGTGTTAGCAATGCCGCACGGTTTCGTCGATAACGTTCTGCCCATCCTTTAGCGCGCTCATGTATTCCGTCAATAATATCTCGTGAACGTCCTGAATCTCTCTGTCCCCGGATATTTGCGTGCTTGAATAGGAGCATCCGCGTTTTTACACGCAGGGTGTGGCGAAGACCTTGGAGAGCATCATAGCAACGTGCTTGGCGGAGGCGAATCTCCATATCGTACAGGCCCTCTGTGCACACACGATCCCGTTCTACCGCTGTCAGGCACGATGGAAACCAGATTTTGGCCTCCTCCGGAGCACTGTCTGATTCATGCGCTGTAGGGAGTTGCTTGTCCGTTAAGAGCTGGAGCAAGCCTGGCATATAGATTGCCCGAAGTTCTTCCACCCCTTTGATACTCCGAGTCAGTATTGTCCGACGATCGACTAGCGCTGACGATTGACGTGTCGTCTGTTGCGATTTCTTGAATGCAACCATGTCCTTCTTGAGCTTCTCCCTGAAAAGGAGTCAGAAATAAGATAAATGATCAATGTGATAGTCATACTGGTTCTCCTCAATGTCAAGCGCATACTTCAGAAACTTGGCAGCACGGGTTTTGTGAAGTGGATCGCGTCCGCTGTTCCTCAGCCGTTGCGCATCCTCCGCAGCTAGTTCCTTTTCTACTTCTGCTTCCGACAAGACTGATCCACCGTTAGTCACCGCTCTGCTCCATGAAATGAACAGCTTACATTCTTCCGATGTGTCCCATGGATTGTTGTTTTCGTCTTTAGGATGCGGCGTATCCTCCCATTTCTGAAATAACTCCTCCCACTTTCGAACCAGTTCCTCCGGGAGAGCGTTCGTGAAACCCTCGTGGGCTTCGCGTTGGCGATTACGGTCTCGAAGTCCATCCTTATATTTCTGCCAGAGAGTCGTCCCATGTCCTGTATATTTCTCCCAGTTATGGAACCCAAAATGGGCTTCCAGAACGTCGATGCGAGTCCCTGGCCCCATGGTCTTCGTGGCATTTCCCAGGACGTTATGAACCCCCCACAATCGCTCCAAGAGCTCCCAATCCGACAGACCCATAAGTAGAATCAAGTTCGCACAGAACTGCTGGTGATTTTTAGTCTTGTGAGCAGGCTCATGAAACTTTCCAATGACTGGAATGAACGTGGTACCCTCCGGAGGACGCAAACCCTCAGGCCATTGGTTTTTGATCCGTGCAAACAAATGTATGAACCATTGGCACACTATGTCGTAGCCCACGATAATCAACACGATGCCAAGATATTGGCGGAGCACTGACGCGAACACATAGTCCATGTTCGCATATCTGTAGCAATTCTTTTAGGTGGATATACCATTAATACTTTTTGTTAACATACCTTTCACCTTTATGGAGACTCCCAGCACCATTCGGCAACCACATTTCTCCTCGCGCGCACCCTACAGCTCCTACACCTGTGTATCGCAGACCCTTGGAGAAGCGTGTAGTCGCTTTGATAATCGCCTGAAACCCAACGCAAGTACTTATCTGCATCGACAAACAGTCAGTAATGAATTCATAGAACAATTAAATGGAATACGTACATCTTCCTCATGGGCCAACGATAAGACATATTTCTCGTATGGCTCTCGTCGGACAAAATAACCTTTTCCATCGTTCAGTCCCGGGTCCCTCGAGTGCGACGAGACAAGCTGCTCTTTAAGCCGAAAATTTGCATCCATCGCCACGCGCAACGCGTATAGGTCAGCATTTTTTTGGTCACTCTCCCATCCCTTTGGCAGGTTTATACCAGGGTGAGGACACGAAGGGCATCGTACGACCAGTTCGCCATCGGCAGTCCCTGCCACACCACTTGGATTGTGACCTCTACCACACCATTTAAGAAGTTTTAGGTGCCGCCATTGCAGTACCATCCGCACGAGAGCTCGATACCGCCAAGGATGTTTGGACAGTCCAGAGGCATCGGTAACTTTGCAGAGACCCCGATAGAAATCATAGGTAGATGCTTTCGTTGTGAGCATCAGATGATGGAGGAGTTCCAGATAACAAAACGTCGCGACCGTTTTGATTCGACCCCTTCCTTGGCTCGACGGATAGTAGCCTTTGCGTAAGAGTTGGATATGATCATCGACCTTCTCTCCACGTTCACAACCACAAAAAAAAAGTTGAACATCGTGTATACCGTTCGTATGTAAGACACGGAACTGTTTATGACATGGACGGGGAGCAGGACACGCGAGAGAGTGGTGCATCAACACTATTGGTAGACCTAGAGATTTAAGGGATTTCTCGATAAACCGACCATCTTCCCATTTCTAGGATAAAGAGCATTAATCCCGTGCACTACTCAGGGTAGAAAATGCTTACCTCGACACGATGCAAAGGATTAAACCGATGCCGTCTCAGACAGCAACCCCGGCACACCATATCATCCATATTACAGTCTCTGCAGCGAAACAGAGGTTCCCCCGGGTCCGGATTTTTCCGTGACCAACACTCCCCACATACCTCCAGGTCAAGGCAATCTCCTCTTCCGTCGAATCGTATAAGCTCGTCCAAAAACGCGTCTTGGGAGTTGATTCTCCAATACTGGTGCGGACGAGACTAAGAGAGGAGATTTTTCATTGAATAAAGTAATCAGCATTCGTGGTATTTAAAAAGACTCGCCGATTGTAAAGACTTCTTCTTCTTCTTCGTGTTCGGTTTGACTGGCTCAGTCTCGCTCGTTTGAGTCCCTTCGTCCGGATAGATAGCTGTATCCCATAATTTGTTGGTAGTGCCTGCAGGAAGAGAGTCGAGAGCATATTCCAAACTATCTTCTGGTTCCCAAGACGCGACTTTAATCCACGCTTTGCTGCCTTTTTGAGGAGAGATGGGGATAGTCCGGATAGTCCTTGTCCAACCATTCTTGACAATGACCTCCTGTGAGCGACCAAAAGTATAGTCGTTAGTCCCCAAGGGCAGGTCCTCAGTATAAGCATTGACTTTTCGAC
>ML769804.1:0-50408 GCA_009733575.1 Gymnopus androsaceus JB14
TAGCTGTGACTATAGCACATCAACCTGATGCTATCCAGATGATGTTTCACATTATGTCTATTGCCGTTAACATGTCACATAAGTTGTGACATGATATCATAACATTTGGAGGGGTGTCACTCCAACTATTAACAGATGCCATACATTAGCACCCACTGTAGCTCTTTAACTGGCTTGAATAGTGACCATTAATAGTAGAACAAAAAGTCATGCACAGACTGCAAACCCATCACCTGAATATTTTCACTATTTTTCATGATTTTTTGCCGAATTATAGAGTCTAACAGTTGATTTTCCAGTGTGACATATGTCACACTGTCACACTGTATTTACTCTATACCTTATTCCTAGGTCTCCAGGAATCCATCACCATAATAATCAAAACTTTAATTCATAGTATATGTGACACTGTCACATGAGACTTGATGGTCGGAGTATCAGTACAGATAGGTTGGTAGATGTAGATGAGAGTTTCACTATTGCTAGCATTTGGAAAAGTTTAATTCATCATGTGTGACAGTGTCACATCAATGTTGATGGAATCAGTAGAGGTTGGTTGTCCTATCTAGGTGAGACATCCATCGCCACAGCTATCAATACCTATTTGGTGGCCAATACTAATGGGATATGGAATCCAGAGTGCCAGAGGTCCTGGCCCTATGGATTCCAGACTAGACCCCTGGATTCCAGACTAGACCCCTGGATTCCAGACTAGGCCCCTGGATTCCAGACTAGGCCCCTGGATTCCAGAGCCCTGGATTTCCTGTGGATTTCAATCATATTAGATACTGGATTGTCGCGCTTTGGACTATCTAACTAGTTATATATTCAGGCAGACTGGAATGACAAGGGACGTATTTTCAAAAGTCTAAAGACAATAGCGACAAGTCGGCTTTTTCAGACTTGTGATAAAAAGGACATGACACATGTTCCTTATACAAACATGCAGTCAATCGTCTCCCAACGAAACTCGACCCATCCAGTTGCAAGTGAACAGCAAAAATACACCTTGCGTACTCTTCTTAAGGGCCAGCAAGGCGCTGTGGCTTGTATCGCTGCACATCCCCTAGGAACTCATGTTGCATGTGGAGGTATGTCTTCACCCTCGTCCACAGATCTGTAAATTGATCAGTTGAGCAAAGGAGAAGAAGGGACAAAAGTTTGGCACCTTCCCAGTGCGAAACTTGTACAATCCCCAACAGGCGCTGCAGATCGGGGTGTCACAACCGCGATCGTCTGGCTTACCAGGCCAGATGACACGGACGACGGCTTGGCTTTTGGGACCGAACACGGCTACTTCTGCATTTGGCGAAGAAGTCGAAGGGAAGAGGAAGTAAGTCAATGTATAATTTTTAAGATAGTCAAGACTGACTTCTTGACAGTTCATTGAAATATTCTGTGATCGTCTCACTGGAGGGCAAGACGGCCAGGAGATAGCCGCAATGGCTTATGATGCCAGCTCCGGTCAGCTGGCAATCGTACATCGCGCGGAAGTAGTCCATCGCTTTATAATTGACGAGTTAATGCTGCCAATGGTACTCAAATCAGTGGCGATTGCGAAGCACTGGCCCCAGGCAGTTGCATTCGGGCAGACTGGTGTACGGGGACCTGAATTATGGTCCTTCGGAAGGGAAGACGGCGTTATGTGAGTATCAGTATTATACGCAGGCAATAAAAAAAACTTACCAGAATGTAACAGATACGTTCTCAACGATGAGGGCAAAATCCTCAAAGCGAAGACCACAGGCAGTGTGATGTAAGTCCGTACAATCAAGCTGAATAGATATCCACTGACAAGGAGAGCAGAGGGCATGCCGCAGTCAATACAAAAGAGGATGCAATTATCCTTGACGACATATCGCAAGGGGTAGCACTCTACAAGCTCTCCGGTTCAGAGAGGGTGAAGACATTTCCGGTTCCATGTAGAGAGCGCAGATCTAGGAATGTCGCCTTCCATGATGGTGGGAGTACAATCATCACTGGTAGTGACCACGGTCAAGTGTATGTGTTTGATCGACGCACGGGGGATGTCAACGACATCATCCAAGTTGGGATTAACGACTGGGTGCAGTCAATTGCGGTGCGCTATATATAATGGTAGATTGCCCAAGGATTACTGATCATGGATAAATCACAGAGTGTGGAGGTGGCTGGCATTCCATTGATACTGGTGGGTCGATCTGGCGAAAACATAGGTCAGACGCAAATACAAGTATGGGAGAAAGTCACCGTACCGCAGTATGATAAGACAGCAAGAAGAGCGACACTTCAGGAGGGACATTGGGCATTGCTAGTTATACTCTCAGCTCTATTCATTGTTGAGAACATCCTAGTGAGTGGGGGCCTTGTCACAATCAACTCTCTTTGAGATCTTTGGCAGCACATACCTATTCTCAACTACTGCGGTCAATGCATTGGTCTTATTTTGGAGAAACTTGGACGTTGATGTTTTCGGTATCTCCTAGACACGTAAGGAGATTATTATTAGTAGGATATTGATGTACATACATACCGGAGTCTGATAGAACAATACCGTCCATACAACTGAAGGATTAATATTAATAAAGACAGCGTACCTGGGTGCAGTGCTGGCGGCCGCGCTTAGATATGATAGCGCCGCGCGACATGTATAGTAGGCTTTTTCTTTTTATTCCTTTTTTCTTTCAGCTCAAGATAATCTTATATATATATATATTACAGTATATATTCGGATCATTACTAGCTACGACTATTAACATCACTATCTACATAGAGGAAGAAAAGAAAAGTCAGTCCAAGTTTATGGGAGCAGGAAAACACAATATCACTGACGTGCTTTTCGTCGATCCTCACGGAATCAAGCGATAATCTTCTACTGGCTAAGGGGTGTTAGGGGGGACGATCGTCTGGGACGAAACTGTTTTCTTCGAGGCAGGAGCTCAGCAGGGATCTTTATTTTGAGGGATACTTTCGCTCTTTACATATTGTTAGCAATTCCTAGCGCAAAAGTACAGTTACTTACGGTTTGACCTCAGGATGCTCTCCTTCGTATTCTCTCATGGCATATCTTGATGATATTGTTATCTATTCAGAAACACTAGAAGATCATGTAAAACATGTTAAAATAATAATTGACATTTTGAAACGAGAAAAGCTTTACCTGAGTGAAGGAAAACTCAATTTCTTGCCTAAAGAACTAAAGTTATTAGGCTGCATAATTGATGACAAGGGTATCCGGATGGACCACATAAAATTGATGCCATTCTGAAATGGCCAATCCCGACCAATAGTGATCCCCTAATCTTTTCTTGACACAGTCACACTATATGATTTTCATAAGTTTTATTTATGTCCACTATCTTATCTTAACTTTATTGTATCCAAATTTTAATAAGTTTTCCTTATGTGTATGATGGATTTGGGTTCCAAGGTATCCGGTAAAGAAACGCGAGTAGAGAGAAAAGATTGCCTTAAAGTGTTTGTTCTCAACTTAATGTAAATATTGATCTATTTTCCGTAATATCTTTTTATTCCATAAGTTCTTTCCTAAGTTTTATTATTATATTTGGTTAATTTTTCGCAACCTTCATTCATACAGTCTCAATGAACCTTTATAGCACTCATGGCTTATTCTTTTTGTAAGTTTTGGTACCGTGTCCACCATTTTGTTTTTCATATTGTCTGCATGCAATTCGAGTCGTAACCTGTGTTTCAGAGAATTCTCTCTATCTCACTTTAGACTAGGAATCTAGCTAAAGTTCAGCTAGATACAGATCCCATTAAGTTCTCGGAATAGTTCCATTTTCGGCATATTTCGGCAGTTTTCAATAAGTTTTCAATTTGTTGGCAGAACTTATGGGTTCCTGCACACAGTGCCAGTCCGGCCCCGCAGTTAGACGCTCATCGCTTCTCACAAGTGACAACTTCCGCGTCATGACCATACAAAAAGTACAAAAAATCCGCTCGAGTGAAAAATAGACTGATTAGGACCTAATCGATGTTAGAGAGCGCCACACGGTTTATTCTTCATCGATGTCTTCCATAGCAATTCTCCCGCTCTGATCATACTCTCGACCAACAAAGCCGAAAAAAAAACCCGCTGCAGAGGCTGCGCGTAATGGTATTCACCAAACTTGCATCTCCTGATTCGAGCAGCGCATGTGGTACTAAGTTTATAGCCGTTAGATGTAGGCGTTAAACGGTAAAAGTACGAGTTTTAGTTACTAGTTCAACCATTAGATTTAGTACTAGATGTATGAGTTATTAACGTACTTAGTCCGACCAAGTGAAGTGATTGCGTGAGAGACGTAGATATTAGTGCCCTCAAGGTAACTAGTTCATACCAGTTTACTATCGACTTATCCTTGAGTCTAGTAAAACCATGAGGAGGTGCGGGGAGTACTAGTCCGGAGTTATTAGTGTTACCATGATTCATCATAGATTGGTTACTAGTTACAAGTTATCAAGTACTTTCAACCATCTGTTCCAACCATAGATTAGTTACTGAGTCCGAGTTATTATTTCTGACGTTCAGAGCCATTAGATTAGTGTACTAGTCCACTTATTGTACTAGTAAAAAACCATTAGATTAGTTACTAGTATGAGTTATTAGTACTAGTTCAACATCTAGTTCAAATTATTAGTACTAGTCCCGGACATTGGTACTAGTACAAACCATTTAGATTAGGTTACTAGTACGAGTTATTATACTAGTTCGAATCCATCTAGTTCAACCATTAGATTAGTACTAGTGCAACTTATTTGTTATAGTACAACCTTTAGGTCACTGATTGACCGCCCTGTCGCGGCCACTTATGGGGGATTATTTTCGCTGAAAAAATGTCGCGAATCAGGCTTAAATGGCTAAAGAAATCATCCAAAAATCAATGAAAGATATTCGGCAATTGGTGCTGCCGCCCCCCCCCGCATATTGGCCTTATGGGCGCTTATTTTGCCGAAAAAAATGATTGCGAATCAGCGATCGATAAATGCGAGGAAAAATCATCACAACAATCATAAAAATATCCTGCCATTGTTGCCCCCCCCCCCCGATGTGGGAGCAACTATGGGCGTTTATTTTCACAAAAATTTCCGGAATCCAGGTTTTGATAAAATCTCAAAATAATCATGGACAAAATCATGCAAAATGATTGTTAGGATTGTAAGATGTTCCGCCTCCTGGCCCTTATATGGGCGCTGAATTTGTACTCAAAAAGTATCGAGAATCAGGCCTGATTAAATGTGGGAAAAATCAGGAAAATCATGAAAATATTTAGGGACACTCCGCCACTGGGGTATGGGTGCTTAATTGTAACAACACAGACTATATTAGGATTTGTAAGTCCATGGTTACTATAGTTTACTAGTCATTTATTCCAAATGTACTATGATTCCATAGGTGTACTATATTTAATAGTCCATGGATTCCACACTGTACTCTGGATTCCATAGTGTACGTAATATTTAAGTAGTCCGATGTTCATTCGGTGAATACTGAACTCTCGGATTCTCGTACTTGTATCTCTGGGATTTCCTACTACTGTACTCTTGGAGTTCCACTTGTACCCTATACTGCTGGATTCAATGTGTGTACTATAATTCAATAGTTCATGGATTCCACACTGTACTCTGGATTCCATAGTGTACTATATTCAATAGTCAATGGATTCCACACTGTAATCTGGATTCCATACTATACTCTGGGTTCCATAGTGTACTATATTTAACAGTCAATGGATTCCACACTGTACTCTGGATTCCATACTGTACTCTGGATTCCATAGTGTACTTTATTTCATAGTCAATGGATTCCACACTGTACTCTGGATTCCATACTATACTCTGGATTCCATAGTGTACTATATTTAATAGTCAATGGACTCCACACTGTACTCTGGATTCCATACTATACTCTGGATTCCATACTATACTCTGGATTCCATGGTGTACTATATTTCATAGTCAATGGATTCCACACTGTACTCTGGATTCCATACTGTTCTCTGGATTCCACACTGTACTCTGGATTCCATACTGTACTCTGGATTCCATACTATACTCTGGATTCCATTGTGTACTATATTTAATAGTCATTGGTTTCCACACTGTCCTCTGGATTCCATACTGTACTCTGGATTCCATAGTGTACTATATTTATTCTATAGTGTCACATGTGTCACACTTACTATGTTAAGATGTCTGAATATGGCAATGGTCAGGTATCTTGCTCAAAGCAATGTGACATAGCTGTGACTATAGCACATCAACCTGATGCTATCCAGATGATGTTTCACATTATGTCTATTGCCGTTAACATGTCACATAAGTTGTGACATGATATCATAACATTTGGAGGGGTGTCACTCAAACTATCAACAGATGCCATACATTAGCACCCACTGTAGCTCTTTAACTGGCTTGAATAGTTACCATTAATAGTAGAACAAAAAGTCATGCACAGACTGCAACCCATCACCTGAATATTTTCACTATTTTTCATGATTTTTTGCCGAATTATAGAGTCTAACAGTTGATTTTCCAGTGTGACATATGTCACACTGTCACACTGTATCTACTCTATACCTTATTCCTAGGTCTCCTCCTGGAATCCATCACCATAATAATCAAAACTTTAATTCATAGTATATGTGACACTGTCACATGAGACTTGATGGTTGGAGTATCAGTACAGATAGGTTGGTAGATATAGATGAGAGTTTCACTATTGCTAGCATTTGGAAAAGTTTAATTCATCATGTGTGACAGTGTCACATCAATGTTGATGGAATCAGTAGAGGTTGGTTGTCCTATCTAGGTGAGACATCCATTGCCACAGCTATCAATACCTATTTGGTAGCCAATACTAATGGGATATGGAATCCAGAGTGCCAGAGGTCCTGGCCCTATGGATTCCAGACTAGACCCCTGGATTCCAGACTAGGCCCCTGGATTCCAGAGCCCTGGATTTCCTGTGGATTTCAATCATATTAGATACTGGATTGTCACGCTTTGGACTATCTAACTAGTTATATATTAAGGTGGCCTGAAGTGAAAATGCACTCGTTGTCGTCCAATTTCCCGTAAAGATAAGCTGATTTCACATCCATTTGGTGAATAATCATGCTCTTTTCAGCTCCAATGCTAAGTATAGCACGGGCTGATGCAAGTTTCGCGACAGATGCAAAGGTTTCGTCTGGGAAGTAGTCAATGTCTGGGATCTGATTAAATCCACGTACAACAAGACGAGCTTGGTGTCCTGTAATGTGACCTCGTTCATCCTTCTTGGTCCAATAGACCCATTTGGATGTGAGAATATTGGCATCTGGAGGTGGAGTGACAATTGTATAGGTTCCATGCTCCTGGAGTCTGGAGATTTTGTCCTTCATGGCATCGTACCATTTGGAGCTGTCAGGTCGTCGCATAGCTTCTGCAACAGATAGAGGATCAGATTCAATTTCTGATGTTACCTGACCTAGAGATGTGGTAAGATGTCGCAACTCATCACTTCCTTCTCCAAGTCCTTCAATGACGTCCCTGATCTTCTTGGTGGGTTGTCTGACTTGTTTCCCAGATACTTTGTCTGGTGCAATTGGTTTGGTGATTTCTTCTAGAACTGGTATGACAGGCTGTTCCAACTCGGTGACTGATGTTCCTAAATTTCCCAAATTTCCATCCTCCCCTTCAACAGGTTGGATCTGCCTGTCAGAGAAAACTACATTCCTCTCCGTTGTGACAGTGTGACGTGTTGGCCAATAGATATAGTGACCATTCGATTCAGGTTCGAGTCCTATCCAGCATCCTTCCTGGGCCTGACGGTGCTTCCAATTTGCCAGGTTCCTTCTCTTGTTTAACGTAAACAATACTGCCGAAGATGTGGAGATTAGTAATGTCCGGTTTGATACCAAACCGTTTCTCGTATGGAGTCGCCATTCCAATGGCTTTCTTCGGTGTCCTGTTCCAAACATATACCGCATATTTCATCATGAATCCCCAAAGCCATTTTGGGAGTCCTGATGAGATTAAAAGACTTTGAACTGCATTTAGCAACGTTCGATGTGTGCGTTCCGCTATACCATTGTGTTCCGGGGTGTCATGTACCGTGAGACGTCGTCGTGTCCCAATGCGTTCCAGATATGCCATGAATTTGTTACTGAGAAATTCTCCTCCTCGATCAGAGTGGAGAACTTTAACAGTTGTGCCGTATTGAGTTTGGAGACCTGTTTGGAGAACCACATACTGTGCGAATGACTCGTCCTTTGACTTCATTTGCGGTTCCTCCAACCAGTCAGTTGCTTCGTCAACTAGAGTCAGTGTGTAAGTGCAGTGGTTTACCGTCCTGACTTGTGCTGGTCCCCACACGTCCATGTGGAAGACGTCTCCAAATTTCTCCGCACGGGGAGATGATTGCATCTGAGCGATAGGATACCTGGATGCTTTCCCAAGCATACAAGCGCGGCATTCTGGTTCGTCCATTTGCTTCGGATCCAATCCGATTCCATGAACCTGGTTATCTCGGAACATATGCTTCACGTAAGCATAATTGAGATGACCTAAGATGCAGTGTGCCTCATAAAGAGATACCAATCTGCCAATCTTGGTTGAATAAGCGTGTTCCCGTGATGGGATCTGGTATAGTCCATTAGTCTTTGGGATAACTCCCACGAGTTTCCCCTGGCGATCTCTGATTGTCATTTTACCATTTGCGGTGTGGATGGCGTAACCATCATCGTCGAGTTTTCCCAGTGATACAAGTGTATTGGGAGTGTCTGGACATAGAAGGGTGTGATGGAGCTTTAGCGTTTGAACTTGTTGTCCATATGTGGGGAGATCGAGATGGAGTGTGCCGGAGATGTTTGCTGTGAATGTTTCCGCGTTAGTGGCCTGGATGACTCGTGTTGGAATTTCCATTTGATTCCTGAGTTCGTCGGTGAGTGGCGTCATGTGGGTAGAGCATCCGGAGTCAAAAAGAATTGCTCCGTAACTGTGGGCTGTAGCGTAAGCATCAACGTATACTTCTTCCTCCTCTTTTCCATTGAGAGTAAGAGGTGGCGGATTGTCGACTTTGATGTTTTGCACTGTACCATCTGTATCAGGATTGTATTTCTGACATCTGTGATCGCTCGGCGATGAAAGAGCTAATTCGAATTTATCAGCTATTTCGGAAAAGTCGAAAACAAGATTCCCATGCTTAGTGGGAATTTCAATTGCTGCCCATGATGACTCTGGTACTTCCTCAATCATGGATGAGGATGCCACTTCGCTGTTCTTCGGCCTATCTCTCCAGTTTCCATCTGACTTCTTCTTCTGCTTCTCCTTAGGAGCTTTCGTTTCCTTTGCCTCGTTGGCGTGACTGCGTTTTTCCGATGGACATTGATTTCCAAAGTGACCTTTACCTCCGCAGTTGTAACAAACGGAGTCCTGACGACTTGTCGATCCTCCGCGGCCTCTGCCTCTGCCTCGGGAATTTCCTCTAAAGGAATTTCCATGGCCTTGGAAACCTCCTCTTCCCCTATTACCGGCGTAGTTTGCCGATTCCTTCTTGTGATCATGTCGCATGTGATGTACCATTGCTTCAGCACGAATGGTAGAGATGAGCTCCGAAGGATTGAGCTTCTTGTCTGATTTAGCGGAGAAAACCGCCAATGCGTTTATTGTAGCTTTGAAGGTGTTGGGGACAGAGGACATAATGGTATTGACGGATATATCTTCATTGATATCGATTCCTCTAGTCGTGAGGTCGTGGCGGATGCTGATCATATCGTCCAGATGTTCATTGACCTTGGATGGGTCCGTGCATCGCATAGTGTGGAGTCGTCTTTGTAAAAATGATTCAGTAAGAGCGTTTTTAGAATCATAATCAGCGAGTAAATTTTCCCACAACTGCTTTGTGTTGTTGTAGTGCCTATACCTTCGGAATATTCCATCCGATAACCTGCCAATGATTGCATTAAGCAAATCACTATCCTTTCCCCTATGCTCGTCATTTGATCCTTGAGCAAGATCAGGTTGTGGATTCCATTCCAAATAACGCTGATAGCCGATAGATCTAGCTGCAAATTCCACTCGAGTTTTCACGTGTCCCAGTTTGATCCGTCCAATTTTAAGGTTGTAACCTTATCAAAGGCTTTACTTGCTTTAGACATTTCGTCGTCGTTGTTGGAATCAGCAATTAAAGCGCCTGGTGATCCGGGATCTGATGGTGATGAGGATCTGTGTGGAGATGGTGGATGTGTATTTCAATATGGAAATTGGGATCCTGTGCCCTGTGGAGATGGTTGTATAGGAGTAGGTGGGGTTGGTTCGCGTTTTGGTGCAGGTGATTGTGATGGAGCTGGAGTGTGCTGTTGTGAGGATGATGCAATAGGCTGAGCAGCTAGGTGCTTCAGTATCCTCTTCGTTGTTGTTGTCCTCGTTATTGTCGGCGATGTGTTGTAGGTGAGTTCTGATAATTTGCTCCTGCTCTTTTGCGATGGGTTTTGCAAAGTCTGCTAATTTTCCTGTCCAAGGTACGTCGTATCGGTTTAGGCAATGTTGTTTGTCGCACTGGCTCCACCTTCCAGTGGTTCGGCTTTTATACCTGTTGAACTAATTCGTTGATGTCAAAGATGTGTGGGTGTCCTTTACAAGGAACAGTGTCGTCTGTGGGAGGTAATGGTGCTGATCTCTGCTGTGGCGTTACAGCTTTGCTGCTCGATGAGCTGGCTTGTTCCGATGCGGTGGAACGTTGTCAAGTTACTGGTGGTGGTGCTTGTTCTGATGCTTTAACCTCCTGTTGAGTTCGTAGTGGTGGAGGATTTGGCCTGGGTGGCATGAACAAGGGTTACGACAATATGATGCGTCAATGGTTAAGGCCGGGGCCCATAACCTATTAGAGTGTACGTTCCTAAATAGGAAGTAGCAGCAGTAAGTCCACACAGGACTTAGTAGTGACGATCACACAGATCGATGGGGGACAACGGTGGTATTACAGGGTATGGTACCTAAGCTTATATACAGTCCTAAGTACAAACGATATATCGGGCAAGTGGCTACTGCGTGAATATGTGTGGCTACTGTCCATACGGTGAAGTGGGTACTGCGAGAGAGCAAGTGGATACAGTGAGAGACTGAGTGGAGTCTGCGAGACGATAACAGTGGAGTGCATGGGATGGTGATACAAACAAGTGGAGACTACGAGAAAGCGTTCCATGTATAGTTCGATGAGATATATTTACCTTTGATATTCCAACAAAACAGCGTTATCTATGTTTAAGCACTTGCTTATCTGCTTACATGAAATGGCGCCATACTTTGGGCCGACAGGAAAATCTGCTCTTAGGCATCAGGCAAACTCTGCTGACCCCACATGGCGTTTATAAAAGGAAATTTTCTACACGCCGGAAGTAGAAAAAAATCCGCTCGAATGAAAAACGGAGAACTTTTTGTACAAAGAATCACTCACTAGTGAAATTTTGAGTGAAAACTGATCATTCAGCTTGACTGAAATGGAATTTCCAACTGAAAGATGATCATTCAGTTAAGAAATTCCATTTCGGTTGAGCTGAATGATTGATTTTCACTCAAAATTTCACTAATGAGTGATATTTTGACTGAAAAGCTCTTAATCCATCTATTTTTCTCTCGAGCAGATTTTTCTGTACTTTCGGCGTGCTAACGGAGAGCTTGTATTGATACTCTCAAGAAGCTTCTCTGAAATTTGCTTTGAATAACTTATTTCAATGCATACTGGGATACTCTGGTTTTTTTTTGGTGATTTTATACTCAGATCTGAGAGACTAGATAGCAAAACACGGTAAATTGGCATAAACATTCTATCTCCTCTCTCAGTTAACCTTCTTAAATACTGAAAAACTGCTCCACAGGAAGATGGAACACATTTTGAGTGTTTTTTCAATCCCTATTTTCCATAATCTCGCTGTGAACGGTACAATCACTTCAAAGGGCGCGGGAATTTCAAAACTTTCTTTTTTATAAACGCCACGTGCGTCAGCAGAGTGTGCCTGACGTCAATTTACCTTTCTTACCTTTTTTGTTTTACTACGCCTTTGGTCCTGCAAAATCATCCCCAAAGTACAATGGTACGCACACATCGCTAACATATCAACAGTCTTTCTAGGAGACAAATTGGAACCTATCCCAAGCCAAATTATGCCTTGAGTATCTGTTCTCTTAACCGAAGAACCGGATGCGTTTCAATTTCGTGCTGGCTAAGCCAACTAACCTGCGCATCCTTCCAAGTGTAACACAAAGTGACCACCATAAATACAACCAGCCCAAGGCTTGGGACCACGCATGTTGTTCCTTATAATTATCAATATGTTAGCTGGATACGAAATGTGGGCTTGCGTGCGGCTGTGGAATTCAGAGATTGTCTTTGGACAACACTTTCGCTCCTCGTCTGTAGAGCTGACCTCGATTGCATTCTGGAAATATCAAGGTAAATATCGAGGTTTCACGTTGTAGCTTACTGATCATTCGTCCAAGTGCGCTTTGAGGCTGGTCAACGGTCTTCCTTCCTCATGAAATTCGAACCGTAGTCTGATTGCGCTGTCGGAAGCGATTCAGTTGTGGAACTGGTCTGCAAAGGCGTTGGATCCCAAAGCCGCAGGTGAGTGATTCTATACATTATTTCGCTTTATAACCCAATAAATACAGCAGGAATATTGAAACCGATCGCCCAGGTTTGGCTTTCATTGCAGCCGTCGACGTGAAGATTCTCCGCGTGCTCCCTGGGTCAAGCCCTGTCTTCGCCTCGGCAATCTACCACTTTCCCCCAGCATCAGATAATGAACACATCTATGCAGCAGGCAACTCACCCGTGTTCTTCCATGCGGACGTGCACACCGCCAGTTATCTGGTATACATTTCCATAATATACATGTCCGACTCCCTCCCATTCTGAATGGTCGTTCGTAGTGCTGCTGTGTAAATCATTCCCGACATTGTTGAACGATGAATTTCTGACAGTAGCTTGGGAGAGGGAATTTGTGGGGGAAGCTGCCACCTGTCTTGTTGGTTGCGATGGCGGGACGATGGGTGAAGGTGCGTTCAAAATCGTGTGTGAGGGGGAAGTCTGTGTACTGACAGGTGTCCCTCGGTTAGTTGATGACGGTGTCGTCGACGAATACGGTTGTTGTCCCGTATTGCGCGAAGGCCCGCTCTCTTCTTGTGGAGACGGTACGTGATGTGACCAAAATAGAAGAATCCGTCTCTGCGAATTTGACAACCAGTTACAACGTCTTATATCTAGGCAACCACGACTCACCTCTATCTCAGCGCCCCTCTTCTTGATCTCTTCATAATTCATCCTTATCATCCTCAAGTCTCGTGCTCTACACAGTAGCGCCATAATCACTGGTTGTCGATTCAGCGTATCCACAAATTCTTTACAGTTGACCAACGTCCTGTATGATTGGTTAAGCATCATGTGTGTGTATCATTAAGCAAAGGGAACGTACTCATCAAATTCCTGCAGTCTATCCCCAAGATCGCATATCATTCTTCTCTCTTGCACACTTGATGCAGCTTCATATTCCCTTATAATCGTATTGAGGATTATCCTTGGCTCTGCGGATAACCTTTTCAATGGTCTGCCGTATGACAACAACATACGGCGGTTCTCAGTCTGCGATGTTTCAAAATCCGTGTTCGCTGAAAATATTCATCCCGGCCCGGTGAAGAATCGACTACTTACCTGTGCCTCGATCTGTTGTGTTTTTCCCTGCAACTTTTGGATCATTTCTAGCTCTTCCTGCCGCAAGTTGTGCAGAATCTGGTTCTGGTATTGGTATGTCGTCATAAATAAACGGAAGTTTGTCTCTGGGATGTATTGGTGGTCGGACGTATTGGTGGTTGGATTGGTGGTTGGACGTATTGGTGGTGGATAGCAGATTGGGTGTGGGACGTATTGGTGGTGGTCGGATTGGTGGTGGTCGCGTTGGTGGTGGGCGGATTGGTGGTGTCGAATTGGCGGTGGTCGGATTGGTGGTCAGACGTATTGGTGGCCAAACGTTTTGGTAGTCAGACGCTTTTTTCACAACAATGCTGAAAAGTTGGTGTATGACTCTAATTTTAGAGTGCCTGGGACCGGTTGTAGAAAAGTTACAAAGTGAAGATGAAGTAGCAAGTAATGGTAATGGTTGTGGATGAGGCAAGAAGCGTGTGGGATCGAATCTGCAGTAATTCCCTTTTTAGTGGGTCAAAGCTAACCATTTGTCAGGTTTTGCCGACCAAATCCGTTTGTTTGTTTGTTTGTACCATACATAAACAAGGGAAATTCCTCCGGAGGGACTGATCCAAACGGTCGTCACAATGGCAGGGTCACCTTTGTGACCGCGGCCTTGTAAAAATCTTTGTTTCTGAGCGACCATGTCTGTTCAATAGTTTGATGAATTCTGCTCGATTCATATATATTTAAAAATTATGTTTTTTTTGAGTGTTCAGCGGTCTGAAACAGCTAGTAACGATATTGATCAATGTATTCAATTAGCGTTTCTCAATAAATATATACTATTGATGTACTAGAAGTGCAATCGCAAATGTCCGTATCATAAAACTTCTGCAAATATCAACCAATGGGCTTCGTTGGCTCAATAACTACATATCATTGTCATCATAACCTCGTATCATTATTAAAGTCTCTTCTAAAGTCGCATCGTCAAAGCTAGGCTCACTATCATTGTCCATGTCAAAAGAAATATCTCCAAAATTGTTCCGTTCCAGTGTTGGTTCATCCTCATAGTCAAATATATCTGCAGGATCATCTTCAGGTGTTTCCCACTCATCCATGTCCTCATCCTCATCCTCATCATCGACCTCTATAATTTCTGGCAAACTGGATGGAATGCTAACGGCACTGGTCTCGGAAGGCTTGGAAGCTACCGTAGGGATTGATATCACGGTAGGAGGAGGAGCTTGAGGAGGATCTGAGGCAGCCAAGGGGAGTGGTGTCGCAGTAGGAGGAGGAGGGTCCGAGGCAGAAGTATCCTCAGATGCAGGAGTGTCGCCAACTACAGGCATCATACGCCGTCTAGCCTGGAGCCAAATAAACGCTTTGTGTATTCATCTAGTGGGTTCGCAGTGCTGTCAGTGAGAGCTTGAAGACTGATTGAGATTACGTCTGGGACAGGAGGATTATCCTCATCGGTAGCGCGCCCTGGAATGATACGATAGACGTTATGCTCATCGAGTGCAGCCCAGTCCATCATATCCGCTGTACCCTCTACACCACAGACATGAGCAGAAGGCAAGAGTAGGGAATAAACTTATCGACGAACCATCAGGACCAAAGAACAACAACTCTGGCTTTTCGTACAAGTCGACCAGTGTCTCCTTGATTCCGGGTGTTTTTCCTGGGATTAGCAGGTCAACGATTGCCTATTATAACGAGGTTAGTCAGCGTGGGCACATATAGATAGCGAGTACATGTACATCAACATATTTCTCAAAACACAACCTCGGCGTAGCCCCGATCGAAGGCAATATCGTACCCTTGGCTCCTCCCTCGGAAATATCTTTATTCTTCAACGACTGGGTCGAAGCCAGGTTGTAATTTTCGTCAAACCTAAACACATCGTTGTCAGTGTATGTTCATCGAAAAAGAAGAGAGAGACACTTACAACATCTCCTTATTCCTACTCATCACAATCCTAATCCATCCCCTCGCCACATCCCTAAACCTAATATGGAACCCCCTAAACTCATTCCTAATAACGGAAAACATCGATACTGGACCTCGGGTAAAAACCCTAGATCCAAGCGGAAGGACAAGGCGACCTTTGTAGGTTGGTAGAAGTTGATTTTGAGGATATGTTTGTTGAAGATTGGGAAGGATTCGAGAACTTGGAGGGTGTGTTTGTTGGGGACTGTGGCGGATTTTGTCATAGAGCTCCTCGTCGGAGAGGGGTTGGATGGTTTGGAGGCGTTGATAAGAGAGGGTGGGCCTGGATAGCACACCGGTTAGAAATACACATTCAATAAAGGAACGTATACACACATAAATTCCGTAGCATCATTAGAAGCGGGGTAGTGAACCATAGCAAAGTTAACATAAAGCAACCGAATCTGCAAACAAGATAAATGCACCCGTACGATAAGAGAACACTCGCAGACCTACCAGCTCTGAATGAGTATGTATAACCTGCTCAATACTTTCTCTCGTAAACGTCTCCTCCCTAAACCTCCTCTTGATATTATTGTACGCTTCTGCATGCGCAGGTTGTTCTCGTCCAAGACGTTTTTGAGCTGCAAGTAGGCCGGGCCGAGCCTGTTGCAGAAGTGTTGTGCAAAGATCGAGCCGCAGTCTAACGACACGATCAGCACAGTGAAGACAGAGAGGGAGAGATCTCACTCACAAACATACGTAACCTCCTGGACAGCATGCGTACCTGGGGCCTTTGGGAAGAAGAACGGGTTTTCGGGAAGAAAGTACAGAAGCGAAGCCTCCTTCCTGACCTGTAAGATGGAGTGTTCGATCGGCGGGGCGTTGGAGTTCGGAACGGGGTTGAGGTACAAGGAGATGATGGTGACGCCGTTGAAGAACTTTTCGATGTATTTGCGAGCAGAATAGAGAGAGTAAAAGTGGTAGAGGTTGGAGAGGGCACTGGTATAGAGGTTAGTAGATAGAGATAGGCAGAGTGTGACGCGTACCTAAAGAAGGCTGTAGTCCCGCCCATCTTGTATCCGATAACAAGACGTCTCTCTCTCGAGCCCTCGACTTCGAAAACCTCCATGACGGGACCGTACCGTTGTTCGACGCTCCACATGATCTAGAATTTGGATGAGCTGCTGAACGAGGGAGCGAACGATGCTCTTTCATACCTTTTCTCGCTGGCCTTTTCCAAGGACTTGTCAGACGCACTGGTGAGGTTTGTCCTGCCCTCTACGTCCTTTGTGGCAAGGGTTTCTGGAAAGACACACTTGTTGACGAGATAGCATCTGAGCTGCGAAGCAGTCGCGGAGATGGACCCGGCGGAATGGAAAGTTTCGAGTCTGTAAGCATTGTTGGGCTTTGAGTTGTCGAGGAACGTGTCGATTCTAGATTCCACTTAGTATGAGAAGGACCCAGGAGAAGAGGAAGAAGAGGAGGGGAGCGAGAACGGGAAAAATGCTAGGGAAGACATCGATGAAGAATAAACCGGTGGCGCGCTCTAACATCGATTTTTTGTCTGAAATTCCTAACCAGTCTATTTTCACTCGAGCGGATTTTGCGTGGTCATGACGCGTGAAGTTGTCACTTGTGAGAGCCCCGCTTCAACTTTACTTGGAAAGATCCCTAGCAAAATGGAGAAAGTCTGCACCCGAAGCGTTGACGCCGTATTTATGAATCTAAAAAAAACATCACATCGGTAAGCCATGAGCTTGAGCAATCCAAACCGTCCACGAAAAGATCACTCACAAAGTACGACGCAACTCAACTAGAGAACAACGCCCTCCGACAAGCGCTTCAACAATGTCTCCAACCTAATCTTCTCAACCAGCGTCTTGGGTATCGCCCTCCTCATCATCCCATTCCTACTCGGAACATCCTCAAACAAATCCGAGCTCTCCAATTCGGCCTGGAGGTTATTCAACGTCGACGACAGCTCATCCGAGATGGTCGTGCGCGGTTTGGCTCTCTGCAAACGCATGTGCTCTTTCCACAGGCACTGGAATTTAGCAGGAGCGTTTTCGATGATCTTTTCTTGGATATCCTTGACATAGCTCTGATAGAATTCGGATGGTTTGCCGTTTTTGAAGATCATCAAGTCGACGTATTCTTGCGTTGAGAGAGCGAGACCGGCTAGGGCTTCCAAGGAAGAACTCGCTACACCAACTGGACGAACGCACATGAATAAGTTTTTTGTACTTGAGAGAGAAGAAACCTACTAACCCTTGTTGGTACTCGAATCTTTGAATACGACCACTTTACGCTTTTCGAGGAACAAACGCGCTTGTTGGGTGAGGAACAAGTTTGCGCCTTCGACGATGTACTTGAAGTGAGGTTTACCCTCGCTGTCGAAGAGCGCAGCCATGCTAGAGATGTTGACGGCTTCCGGTCTGAATAATGATTAGGCATTAGATAGACGACCTGAATGCACTGAGTAATCACATACCGTCCACCACAAGGTACGAATAAGTCAGCTTTAAGCCTCAAATGAGCTCCATTACGGAAATCGATCCCGTCGAAAACGATTTCGCCCGCTACTCATAGCATATCAGCCTTTGCTCTTGAACAACGTACAAGGCAACTTGACATCTTGCTCCTCAATCTTCACCAAATACCCAAACCTCGTCCTATCAAAGTGCACGACAGTCAAACGCAACTTGGCCAAACGAACGAGTTCTTCGCGATTGAGCCCAGTTGGGTCAGCAAGGACACCACTTCCATCGATGATGGCGACGGCTTTGAAGAGGATTCCGTCTACAAGAGATGAACGTTAGAGGTAACAAGCAAAAGGACATAAACGCATGTATACTTACTTGATCCAAGATCCCCATCCGGTCCCCGTCTGCACGTTTAGTGAACCTCGTTGAACTCTATCGTGTCCACTTTAGAGAGTCGCTGGATAACTCCTTCAGTAATCCAATCATAGACCCCTTCGAAAGTTCAGAAGCCAGACACCCGATGCTAGATGCGGTGTCTCATCGAATATCGCAATGAGCCGCTCTGATTTGTTTTGTAGAGATAGTGCATGGCCATCCAGCTCGAGCTTTTCGAAAATGCGACGCTGAGAGGGGACAACCCAAGGGCCAAGCCTTTTCGACAAGAGAAAGTTGGAGAGAGCATTTTTATCGGAGAAGGATGCATTCTATGAGCTCGTTGGGCGGTGGAAATTGTCATCGTTTAATGGTGATGGTCGGAAGCAGGAACGATTTGGGCGCTTGAAATCAGTGGTCGAGAGCGCTTTGACTGCCTTTCATTCACTTATTATTCATCGCCTCATGTATCATAACGAAAGCCGTGAAGCAAATGAGCTATAGCGTTGTAAAGGAAAGGCTCGGTCCTCGCATTCCTTACAATGCGTGAAGCGCCCCGCAATTGCACCTTTAAACTTGTTCGAGTCAAGGCCACCAAGACACAATTCCATATTCCATGATAACCGTAACCGATCTCGTGAGCTTCATTTTTGTTGGTCCACTTTCCTTCACTGGCCCGAAATACCCACCTTGTTTGTCCATGCATGCTTGCACTATCTCCCTTCTCACCAAAATTCAGTCGATCTAGGATGTTCTTCGCAGAGGTCTGGCCCGGAGTGTGACTCTTAATACGCGGAGCACCTCACTAACTTCGTTCTCACTTTTCTCTACTTTATTTCTATTATTTCCATTGTTGCATTGATAGGTCACCGAACGTCATCTGAGAGGAAAAGTAAAAGAAAAGTGAAAGAAGCTACCATGTGAAGTTCTCTCTCTACGGAATTCTTCAGGTTCTCGTCGAGAACAACCAACGAAAAGAACTTCTTTGCCAGCTTGCTCCATAAACATCACTATGTGTTCCCTCAAACGATGGTGCGTGTCCACCCATAAATCAAGTTCCAGTCGAAGCTGCCAGTAGATTATTTGTGTAGGTCATGGAACCCAGTTCTACTCGCATTAATGGTTGCTCCGCAAAGAACGATTTTCCTTCTTATTATTCTTCCTTTACCTACCTCCCGGTTGCTCGTTCCGTCCCAACTACCTGCAGCAGACCCATGACATCTGTGCGTGCTGCTACTGCTCCTTATACGGTCGTCTGCAGCATATGCTGTTATGGTCCACTCATGCTCCTTTAGCTCTGTTCCCTTGCGGCAGTCTTCTACCGGGGTGAGTGAATATCAACCTGGCAGTAACTCCTGATATGAGAAAGACATATGGGGGGTCTCAATTGCGGTATGATTTGGGTATAGATAGCTTGCAGAGCGCGTCTTCTTCACCTGACTTTGGATGGGTTTATAAACACAATCGGAATAGACTGTTACCCAGGTTCATCGCTCGCTTTCCCTCTCAGTGTCGCGATCATGGCCCTCTGCAAGCTACTGACTCTCCTCTCAATCATAGCTATGGCTTCTGCAGGTATGGTTGTACACGAAAGCCGTACATCCGCTCCAGCTGGATTCGTTAGCCAAGGCATTGCGCCTGCTAATGATATGCTCACCCTTCGTGTTGCTTTAACATCCAACAATATTGCCGGTCTGGAGGAAAAACTGATGTCCCTCTCTACGCCAGGGAGTCTTGAGTTCAGACAGTGGTTGTCGATGGAAGAGGTTCACTAATTTGTCTAACCATTTGCATGTATACATCGCTGACGAGATATATATAAACTTTGAAGGTCAAATCCTTTGTCCAACCTTCTTCGGAGACGGTTTCTGCCTTTTCTTCCTTCGCATCTGCGAACGGCCTCGAGCCCACCGTGATCTCACCGAACGGTGACTGGGTATCTATCACGCTCCCAGTCTCACAGGCAAACCAGCTCTTTGCTACCCAGTTTGAAGTATTCATGCACCCTGATATGTCGAATACGATCACGCGTACACTCTCTGTCTCTCTGCCGTCCGAGCTGGTCGGGCACATCGATGTAATCCATCCCACTACCCAGTTTATAGGGCCCAATACTCGCCTAGCTCCTACCAGCTCCATCAGCCTTGACAGACGAGCCGTCGCCGCATCCTGCAACTCAAGCCTTCCAAGTGGTATCGTGACTCCGACATGTTTACAAGAGCTCTATGGGATCCCAGCGACCCCAGCTACGGAAAAGACCAATTCCCTCCTCGTTACTGCCTATGAAGACGAATTTGCACAGACTGCGGACCTTTCAGTTCGTGATTTTATGAGCCGGTGTGGTGAGATCGCTGATAATGCACTAGGAATTCCTCAAACTCTTGCGTCCCGATATTCCATCCACAACCACATTCACCCTGTTGAGTACAGATGGTGGAATTAATACGCAGAAAGCTAGTGACGCAGGAACCGAGGCGAACTTGGATATACAGTACACGACGGGTTAGTGCTCTTTGGATTAGATTTTTGTTGATTTTGTTTTTTGCTGAGCCCCAAATCAGGTGTTGCGACTGAAGTCCCCATCGAATTCTTATCAGTTGGTGGGGATGACTTTGGCACATCTTTGCTGGACACCACTACTTTCCTCGACGGCGTTGCCACACCACCTTCGGTCATGACAACATCTTACGCCGATAATGAAGCGGATTTTGGAATCAGCATGGCAACGTTGGTATTTCAGCTGTCGATGCTTTTTTAATATATTTATATCTCTTCTTCTCCACAGCAAGATATGTAACGGCTACATGGCGCTGGGCAGCCGGGGTATATCTGTGATGTTTGCATCGGGCGATGTCAGTTCATGCGTTAATCCTTTCCTCCTCTGACTTTATATTTACATACATTTAGGGTGGTGTACGCGGAGGCCATGATTCTCTCTCCGTCTGCGATGACAACACATTCATGCCCGTGTTCCCTGGTACATGTCCTTTTGTAACTGCTGTAGGATCTACACAGGGCTTCGGACCTGAGCAAGCTATCAACTTCACTGGCGGTGGATTTTCCAACTTCTTCCCTGCTCCGTCCTACCAGACCGCTGCAGTTGCCAGTTTCCTCAAGACCATCCCATCCGACTTTGCAGGGACCTTCAAAAAATCTGGACGGGCCTACCCTGATGCATCTGTGCAAGGCATGTCGAACCATTTTCTTTTCTCTTACAGGGTTTTCACCCTCTGTGCAAGGCTGGAATTTCGAGATCGTATCTGGCGGAGAAGTAGGTCTTGTTGGAGGCACTAGCGCGTCGTCACCTACGTTCGCTGCAATAATTGCCCTGATCAACGACCAGCTCATTGCTGCAGGAAAGCCTGTCCTCGGATTCCTCAACCCGTTCATCTACTCCACAGCGTCGACGGCATTCACTGATATTACTATTGGGCACAACTCAGGTTTTGTTTGTCCCGCGTCGTCGGTGAGTTTTAGTTTTAAATTATTTCCACAAGTATATTGACCTCCGATTAGGTGGCTTTCGACGCAGCGGTTGGGTGGGATGCCCTCAGTAAGTTTTTGAAGCGCCTTTTCCAAGACTTACTGACGAGATGAACTTGTTAGCTGGTTTTGGCACACCTATATTTTCCGAACTCCTGGCCGCTGCGATGGCGTAACAAATTTACACGACAGGATTTAAATTTCGGCTGTTGAGCTTGAATGGAATATTTCAGGAATAAATCTGGTACCAAAATGTGTTGAGATCCTTAGACCAGCTCGAGTCCAGTCCCCTCGTGGAATAAGGCATGCAAAGGCAACTTCCGTTCTGAGTGAAGGATAGATTTTTTGCCAGTAAATAGTAATTGAGCTCTATCATGTGTCCACTTTTGAGAGTCGCTGCATAATTGTTCAGCAATCCGAGTATAAACTCCCTCCTTTTCCGGCTGTTCTAGATTGAAGCTCTGGAAGTTTATAAGGCGGACACCCGATGCTGGATGCGGTTTCTCCATTCCAATATTGCAATGAGCCTATCTGTTTTGTTTCGTAGAGATCGTGCAATACCATCCAACTCGATCTTTGCGAAAATTCGACACTGAGAGTGGATAGCTCAAGCCTTTTTGACAAGAGAACAGTTGGAGAGAGAAATTCTATCGGCGAAAAGGTTTTCAAAGATACAGCGTATGAGCTCGTTCGGCAGAGATTCCACTGTCATCGTTGATCGTGAGTAGGAACGGTTTGGGCGCTTACAGTTGGTAGAGAGCGCTTTGGCCTTGAGAAAGCCGTGTAGTACCATGTGTTTGAAAAGTTCAGCTTCCCAACAGTCAGTACGTACGTATCATACACAGAAGGATACCGTGTTCATTTTCATTATAGAATACAATATCTGTATGTAAGTCACACTACACCCATGCCCATTCCCATTCCATTCTAACTTCTATTCCATTGTGCGCGCGCGCTCCTACTTTAGTACTTGGAAAGATCCCTAGCAAATGGAAAAAGTCTACACTCAAAGCGTTAACGCCATATTTATAAATCTAAAAAAAACATAACATCAGTAAGCCTTGAGCTTTAGCAATCCAAATCATCCACTCACAAAATGCGATGCAACCCAGCTAGAGAACAACGCCCTCTGATACGCCTCCTGCAACCACCTCAACAACGTCTCCAACTGAATCTTCTCAACCAGCGTCTTGGGTATCGGCCCCTATTCCTACTCGGAATATCCTCAAACAAATCCGAACTCGCCAACTCGGCCTGGAGGTTTTTCAATGTCGAAGAAAGCCCTAAACCTAATATAGAACCTTCTAAACTCATTCCGAATAATGAAAAACATCGCAAAGAATATTTCACCTCCGGTAAAAACCATGGATCCAAGCGGAAGGATAGAGCGACCTTTGTGAATTGGTAGAAATTGGTTTTGAAGGGAACGAATGTGCGGCGGATTTTGTGTAGAGCTCCTCGTCGGAGAGGGGTTGGATAGTTTGGAGGCGTTGATAAGAGAAGGTGAGCCTACACAGATAACGGTTAGGAACGCACATCGAAGAAATGAAAGCGGAAACGTATACACACATCAATTCGGTAACATGGTCAAATGTGGGGCAGTGAATCATGGCAAAGTTGACATAAAGAAGTCGACTCTGGAAAGAAGATAAATGCACCAGTACGATAACAGAACGCTCACAGACCTATCAGCTCTAAATGATTATGAATAATCCGCTCAATACTCTCCCTCATAAACATCCCCGACCTAAACCTCCTCTTGATACTGGTCAACACTTCTGCATGCGCAGGGTCGTTCTCGTCCAGGGCGTTTTTGAGCCGCCAGGACGCCGAGCCGAGCCTACTGCAAGTGTTGAGCAAAGATCCACTAACGACACGATCTTGTCAGCAAAGCAAAGAGAAAGAGAGAGGGATTCTCACAAGCGTACGTAGCCTCCTGGACGGCATGTGTACCAAGGGCCGTTGAGGAAGAACAGGTTTTTGGGAAGACAGGACAGACGCGAAGCCTTCTTCATGACCTGGAAGATTGAGTGTTCGATCGGTGGAAGTTTGGAACAGGATTTATGTGCAAGGAGTTGACAGTGACACCGTTGGAGCAATTGGAGAACTGTTCCACGTTTTTGTGAACAGAGAGAGTAAAAGTGGAAGAGATTGGAGATGGTACTGGTATAGAGGTTAGTAGATAGAGATAGGCTGGAGGTAACGCGTACATAAAGAAAGTGGTAGTTCCGCTCATCTTGTATCCGATAACCCTCTCGAGCCTTCGACTTCGAAAACCTCCATTGTGGGTCCGTACCGCTGCTCAACGTCCCGCATGACCTAGCATTGAGCTGCTGAATGTGAGCGAGCAAGCGATGCACCACGAGCCATCTGCGCCGAGCTTCGACCCTGACCAACCCAAATGAAGACAAAGATGTGGATGCTGAAGCAGGATAAAGATATGGTAGCGAAACAACCAACGCACCCTCCACCAGGAATAGTATAAACACAGAACGAGAGGTAGAATATAGATTTACAATAACAGTCAATGCTCCTGGATAGACAAACGCGACGTTATAAAAATATGAATTTTGCATTACAAGCCCATGGCTCCATGTAATGCAGAGTGGGTGAGCAAAGTAAATCTGAGTACAATTAATTCATAGTGACATTCAAAGGGATATATCTATAGACTATGTAATATATAATACAGTCTCATTCATCTTCATCAAATACAAATTCACTAAGGTCCATCCCATAGTCATTGAGCACAAACTCCAAATCTTTTCTCCTGCTTTCATCTGCCTGCAACATCTGTCTAGTTGGTGTCTCATTATTGGACATTAGTTGTCCCAATCCAAAGGCCTCTCAAAATGCCAAACATTTCAAAGCCTTTACCCAAGAGATTGCAACAAATGATAATCCCTGAGCAAAATCTTTCTCACCCAGACATATAGTAGCCTTGTCTAAAGTCAAACCCTGACTCTTGTGAATGGTAATTGCCCAGGCCAAAGTAAGAGGCAACTGTGTTTGAGAAAGAGTCTTTTCACTGCAGGCTTTCCAGGAAGCTGTGATAGGAACAATAGGAATCCAGGATGGATCTATACTTTCTGCCTCCCATCCGAAAGTTTGTGGCCAAAATCCAGTATTAGCTATAGTCCAGATGAAAGAAAAGGCAAAGTATTATACCTGAATACTCATCACACTGAACAAACACAACATTTGGCAAGTCTCCATTCTGGACATTTCCTAAGGGACTATACCAAATCTTCTTCACAATTCCTCTGGCACCATTGACAAGACCTTTTTGGACTTGAGCATATATATAGCTTAACAGAAAATAGTAGAATAAATACCTTTTGAAGTCCTTATAAATTTAACTTACGGCCTCCATGAGGAGTGGAAGGGAAAACTACAGTGGAAGACACAGCAGGTATCACAGGAGGTAGAGGAGGTGGATCTGGTATGGGACCAATGATCTGTGAAAGTGTGTGTTCCTGAGATGGTGGAGTAAGTTGAATCCACAATGGTCCAGCAATCTTGCTCCAATCAAGATCCATGGTTGATAATAGTTCTAGAGAGATCACTGATGATAGCACGTAACTGAAGCTCAGTGCTTAACAGAAATACTCAATGAGGAAATTGATGCAAGACAAATTTTCAGTAACGGAGCTACAACTTGAACACAAATGTGATCAAGAGGGGGAGGCAACTGTATTTGGAAACCAAATAACCCAAAAGGTCCCAACAGCCCAATCTCCTGCAAAATTTGCTTCTTGAGAGTGGTTACAGTCAACTGCCAAACTAAGGACAGGAGTATAACTTCACAAGAAATAGCCTTGTTCTACACACTGGCTATCAACAGCAAGGAGATAATGAAAAAACAGGGAAAACAGGGGCCTTTAGAAGAGGTTAGTATACATTACAAGCAAAAGATTGGAAAGAAAATGGTAGTACCAGAAGAATGACAATCTTTCACTGAGTAGTTGATTTTAGATGTGCCAAAGATATCAGGATACTGTACTCTTCCGACCAAGTGTTCACAGGGTGTGACAAGTGACCTACCCTGTTCAGAAATCTAAGTGTTCACAGATCACAGTGACCTGTGACCAACCTGTGAATTGTTCACTGGGAGTGGATTCCGGTGGATTATCTGTACTTATTTCACAATATGATCTTCATTTTACCTTATTTGAAACTATTTCTGGCTTGTTTATGTGTAGACTGAGGAAAATTTGAGTTTTTTTTAAGTGTTTTTCAAACTTTTTAAAGATTTTTTTTGTTCTGGTTGTCACAGTGTTCACAACCCCAAGTGACCAGTGACACCCTTCTGTGAACTGTTCATTTTGGGCTGATGTGACGCGTGACTGAACACTTGGTCGGAAGAGTACAGTAGAATGCAATAGCAAGGATTTTCAAAAGACTTGCAGATTTCCACTTCTGGTACAGTTGAATTGAATTCTGCGGCGGAATTCAATAGGCGGAAACAGAATTCAATGGTATGGCGCGGAAAAGAAAATTTCTATTGAAAAAGCGCCGGTCATTCACACGATATTCTACATAAGCGCTTTAACCGGCACGCAGTGCTCCGCTTGCTCGCTTTGGCCGGTCAAAGCCATCTGTGTGCATTGTGGCTGTGCGCGTTTTTCCGGGGCACCTGACAACAATTGGGTTCGCTTCGCTCACCCAATAATGAATACCAAAGAATAAACACATATCAGGCAACCTCATTCAAACTCAGCTCGACTCTGCAGCTGCCTTCGATTCGGACGTTGAAACCAGCGTTTTCGTTGTTTGACTGCGAGTTTTTGAGGTGAAAGAAGGAAGAAATCACGGAGATCGTGTTTGATTGTCCTAGAAAGCGTAACACGATTAGAAATCGTCCGTATGTTATGGCATTGGTTCCAGAAGAGTAAGCTGCAGCGTGAGATCAAATAGAGTCTTCATCTTCTTCAACATCGATCCTTCTCGATCTTCACCAGATTCTTCCTGCGGACATCGGCGATGAAAAGATGGTGAACGCTGAGATATGGAAGTAAATTGGTGACAAAGACGGATTGATGACGGATTGATTTCGGGTGTGCACCGGAAAATTAGGCTCTTGCAGTCCAATATCGTGGCCGACACTTATACACCGGAACGACACACTTCGCGCTTCTATGAGTATGACTGAACTTTAACATACACATGTCCAAGCACATGTCACTACATAAGATGAATGCTGTTTGTTCCAGAATCGTTGGCGACCCCCATCATCTATCTCCCTGCAACACACAAAAATTGCTATGGATCGAAACAGTCATCTCGGAATTCGTCTTCCTAGATTCTTGAAGCGTAACAAAGACAAAAGTCGCAATGCAACACCTACCCCAAGCCGCGCTACACCTCCTAATCCTACTTCGGTTGCAAACTCTGCAGCTGGGAATCATCCCACACAAGATATCGGAGCTACTGTTCTGGACACTCTTGATACTGCTCTGAAGGTTTTAAAGGAGGCATCAGTACCACTTCCACCTTTGCAGGCTGCTGTAGGTGGAATATGTGAATGTTTCAATATTTACAAGGTCTGATTGTCATCTTTTTATGTTGTTCGGATGGCTGACACAATCATTTTACAGAGTGTTTCAGGAAATACAGAGCAACTGCAAAGTTTGGCCAAGGATTTGACCTTCCGCACCAAATTTCTGGAGCCATATTTGTCTCCAGAGAACCTGGGCTCATCTAATCAAGCTGTCCAAGTTTTGAAGGAGTAGGTCCACAATAGTCATCAAAATAAAATTGAATGTTAAGACACTTTACAGTCATTTGAATGCTATTGACCAAGAGGTCAAACAGCAACAAAGCAGTGGTCTCTTGAAAAGAACAGTTCGGTCTGGACACATTACTGGAAGGATTCAAGAATTTAAAACCAAAGTTCAAGATGCATATGAGCAATGCAAGGTAACATCTCTATCTCTGAAGCTACCTGATTTTAGCTCATCAAATTTGCAGATTGAGGTTCTATTTTCTGCAGAGAGAAACACAGCTGAAATCCTAAAGGTGAGATTAGTAAAACCTGCCAGATTTACTAAATCATATACTATGAGAACAGGAGTTTGCGCTTGGAAAAATGGAACACTCAGCTCGGGCATACCATGATGCAGATATGGGTCTCAATCTTACTAGGAGGTTGTGCTGCCCAGGTACAAGGAAAAACATCCTTGCTGACATTGAGAAATGGGCAATGAGTTCTGAACTTGAAAGTGTGCCATCAGCTTATTGGATTTGGGGAATGGCTGGCACAGGCAAAAGCACAATTGCAATGTCAATCTGTGATATACTTAAGGAAAAAAAAGTTCTTGCTGGAACTTTCTTCTGCTCTAGGCAGATTCCTGAATGCAGGATTACCGACTAATTATCCCCACATTGGCATACCACCTGGCAAGCTTCTCTAAAACATTTGCCATGTCACTTGGGAGTGTTTTGAGTGGAAATCTTGATCCAACTTCAAAGAAGCCAGATTATCAAGTCAAAGCACTCTTAATTGAGCCTTGGAAGGCAGTCATCAAGTCTGGAAATATGGTAGCACATATTCCACTTATAGTTATAGATGCTTTGGATGAATGTGAGGGTGTACATTCAGTCCTCAAACCTCTCATATTGGCAATCCAGGAAAAGGAATTTCCAGGACTGAGATTTCTGTTCACTAGTCGGCCAGAACAAGCATTCAGCAGCTTATGCTCTCAGAGAGCCAACTGAAGACAGGGTCAATCCTTGAAGTAGGAAAAATTATTCTTCATGAGGTTGAAAAAAGTCAAGTAGAGACTGATATATTGACTTATGTCACTAAGGAGCTGGGTGGCATACCTTCCTCAAAGGAGCAGCTGCAAAGGCTTGCAACTCTTTCTGGAGCACTTTTCATTTATGCATCAACTGTGGTTAAATTTGTGAAGGAAGGAGACATTCCATCACGACAGAAGAAGAGGCTCAAGGAATTTCTGGAAAAGAGTGAAAACCTTGAGGATTTAGATCAACTTTATGTTGAAGTTATTAAAAATGGCATTCCAAAAAAGAGGAGGTCTGGAGAAGCAGAGGAAGATTGGAATATCATGCGTACAATCATTGCTGCAGGATGTCCAGTGACATGTGATATCATAGCCAAGCTCTTGAGAATTGAAACAAATGTGGTGACACATCTGATGGAGAAACTGCAGGCAGTCTTCTACATATCAACCAAAGATAGTTGTATTTATTCCTTTCATGCCTCTTTTCCTCAGTTTCTTGAAAGTGGGGAAGGTGTTGATGGGGCAACATACCAACCCGAGGCTCAACATCTGAAATTGACTAATGGATGTTTCAACATAATGAATGAACTAACATTCAATATCTGTAGCCTTCCTTCTTCATTCATAGCAGATAAGGATGTACCTAAGTTTGATGAGAAAGTTAAAGAATGCATAGGAGAAGCCCTTCAATATTGTTGCCAGTCCTGGAGCTACCATTTTATCCAATGTGAAATTGATGAGGATGTTGAAAGATTGGAAAAATTCCTGCAGGCAAAAGGAGTATATTGGCTTGAAGCCATGAGTTTATTGGGCTTATTGGCACAATGTGGGGAAGCTATGGTTTCCATGATCAAGGTTAGTAAAACAGGTTATTATGATTGGTTGGGTAAAAGACTTAAATTTTGGCAGTATCTAGAATATTCTGAATCCACATCAAAAGTAAGGGCAGTAATAAGGTACCTTCAGAATTTACTATTGCAATTTTCGAGTGGTGAAGTACAAGGGAGGACACCACACTTATATCTGAGTATAATGCCTCTTTGGCCAAATAGTGTGGGATGTATGCCCAAGTTAACAAGTGTTGTAAGGGTTGAGCACCTAGTAGTAAATCAAGCTGACACTGCAATATTAAGGGGGCATGATCAAGGTGTCACTTCAGTGGCCTTTTCACCTGATGGAACCAGGATTGTGTCTGGCTCTGGGGACAAAACAGTGAAGATCTGGGATGCTAATACTGGTGGTCAGATTGGTGATCCGCTGCATGGTCATGATAAAGGGGTCAATTCAGTGGCCTTCTCACCTGATGGAACCAGGATTGTGTCTGGCTCTTTTGACAAAACAGTGAGGATCTGGGATGCTAATCCTGGTGCTCAGATTGGTGATCCACTCCATGGTCATGATGATTTAGTCAATTCAGTGGTCTTTTCACCTGATGGAACCAGGATTGTGTCTGGCTCTTCTGACAAAACAGTGAGGATCTGGGATGCTGATACTGGTGCTCAGATTGGTGATCCACTGCATGGTCATGATGGTTGGGTCACTTCAGTGGCCTTTTCACCTGATGGAACCAGGATTGTGTCTGCCTCTGATGACATAACAGTGAGGATCTGGGATGCTAATACTGGTACTCAGATTGGTGATCCACTGCATGGTCATGATGATGAGGTCACTTCAGTGGCCTTTTCACCTGATGGAACCAGGATTGTGTCTGGCTCTTCTGACAAAACAGTGAGGATCTGGGATGCTGATACTGGTGCTCAGATTGATGATCCACTCCATGGTCATGATTCTTCAGTCAAATCAGTGGCCTTTTCACCTGATGGAACCAGGATTGTGTCTGGCTCTGGAGACAAAACATTGAGGATCTGGGATGCTAATACTGGTGCTCAGATTGATGATCCACTCCATGGTCATGATTCTTCAGTCAAATCAGTGGCCTTTTCACCTGATGGAACCAGGATTGTGTCTGGCTCTGGAGACAAAACATTGAGGATCTGGGATGCTAATACTGGTGCTCAGATTGGTGATCCATTGCATGGTCATGATAATTCGGTCACTTCAGTGGCCTTTTCACCCGATGGAACCAGGATTGTGTCTGGCTCTAAAGACAGAACAGTGAGGGTCCATTGTAACTCACAATCATTTCAAGGTAGATTTCTTTTGTTTAGCCAATCAGTTCCTTCTAATTTCAGTTTCAGCACACCATTATTGGTCCCTCTCCCACAATGGATGGATTAAGTTTCCCAATTCCCCACCCAATGTTATTTGGATTCCTCCACAATTTCATCAACTTTTATGGAGGCCCCAGAACACATGTATCATCTTGCAAAATGGATATACAAAATTATCATTTTTGGACTGTGTCTATGGAGAGCACTGGATTAATTGCATTGAACTTGAAGAATGAGAGTTTTCTAGCCAATGACTTCTGATATTTGATTTCATAGCCTTGTAAATCTGCATTTTCTACTAGTAGTAGTTATATTTCATGTTGTATACATACATAAATATAACAATCTGAATCGTCAGTGCTTTCAAGTACATTGCATGGATCAACGAAGAAGCTGGGTTGGCAAATGAAAGGATAAATCAAGTCAAGGTAAGAGCTTTAACCACATCAAACAGTGCTGCTCTGAGTAAAGCAAACAGTGTTTTCCTGTCAATATGATTGAGCTCTATTGTGTCCACTTCAGGGAGTTGCTGGATAACTTCTTAGGTTATTGAAGATAAAATCTATGAGCTTGTTTGGCAGTGCCATGATGCAAGCGGGAAAGATTTGGGCACTTGAACTTTGATGTTTCTTGCTTCTAGCAAACTATGTGACATTCAAATATGAGCAGTGATTCAGGAACATGTTGGGAACATGTATGAGCTTGGATTAGTAAGTACAGACTGTACAGCATGGACAAGATGTCCAAAATCAATCCAAAATGCCTAGGAAGGCTTTCAACATTCTATAAGAGGATTGTCACTAGTCCCCGTATCACTGCGCATGGAAAAGTAGTATCCCATGTCCATTCAGACTCCCACTTATTATAAAGTACAATATCTTGCATACTACACCCATTCCCATTCCATTTTTACACAACTTCTATTCTATTCTGCACGCCTACTACTCCTTTACTTGGAAAGATCCCTAGCAAAATGGAAAAAGTCTACACTCAAAGCATTAACGCCGTATTTATAAAGTTTAAAAAAGACATAACATCAGTACACCTCGAGCAATCCAAATCGTCCTCACTCACAAAATGCGACGCAACCCAACTAGAGAACAGCGCCCTCTGATACGCCTCCGGCAACCGCTTCAACAACGTCTCCAACCCAATCTTCTCAACCAGCGTCTTGGGTATCGCCCTCCTCATCACCCCATTCCTACTCGGAACATCCTCAAACAAATCCGAGCTCTCCAATTCGGCCTGGAGGTTATTCAACGTCGACGAAAGCTCATCCGAGATGGTCGTGCGCGGTTTGGCTCCCTGCAGACGCGTGTACTCTTTCCACAGGCAGTGGAATTCGGCAGCAGCGTTTTCGGTGATCTTTTCTTGGATATCCTTGACGTAGCTCTGGTAGAATTCGGAGGGTTTGCCGTCCCTGAAGATCATCAGGTCGTCGTATTCTTGCGTTGAGAGAGCGAGACCGGCTAGGACTTCCAAGGAAGAACTCGTGACACCACCTGGACGAACGCACATGGATAAGTTTTCGCAACTTGAGAGAGGAGAAACGAAATCAACTAACCCTTGTTGGTACTCGAATCTTTGAACACAACCACTTTACGCTTTTCGAGGAACAAACGCGCTTGTTGGGTGAGGAACAAGTTGGCGCCTTCGACGATGTACTTGAAGTGAGGTTTACCCTCGCTGTCGAAGAGCGCAGCCATATTCGAGATGTTGACGGCTTCCGGTCTGAATATAGGCGTTAGACAGACGACTTGTACACACATTGAATAATCACATACCGTCCACCACAGGGCACGAACAAGTCAGCTTTAAATCTCAAATGAGCTCCATTACGGAAATCAGTCCCGTCGAGAACGATTTCGCCCGCTACCCATAGCATATCAGCCTTTGCTCCTAAAAAGAAAAAAATACTTGAACAACGTACAAGGCAATTTGACATCCTGCTCCTCAACCTTCACCAAATACCCATCCTTGCTCAACTTCGTCCTATCAAAGTGTGCCACGGTCAAACGCTTCTTCACCAGACGAACGAGTTCTTCGCGATCGAGCCCAGTGGGGTCGGCAAGGACACCACTTCCATCGATGATTGCGACGGTTTTGTCGGAGCTAAGGAGGATTTCGTCTAAAAGAGATAAACGTTGGCTCGGGGGTAACAAGCCAAAGAAGAACGTATACTTACTTGATCCAAGATCCCCATCCGGTCCCCCGTCTGCACTTTTGTAATCTCCTTCTCCTTCAACCCCAGCTGCTTATAGATACCCAACACATACTGCCTGATACTCAGTGAAGTCATACCATACGTGTCGTGTGGGACTCCACCGAGCGTCTCGGCACTCTTTCCAGTGGTGAAGGACTTCCACCATGTTTCGGCGCCTCGGTCGCGGGCATGGAGTGCTGCCCAATCCATCATATCTGCTGTACCCTCTGCACCACAGACATAAGCAAAAGGTAACAGTAGGGAGTAAAAGTATCAACAAACCATCAGGACCAAAGAACAACAACTCTGGCTTTTCGTACAAGTCGACCAGTGTCTCCTTGATTCCGGGTGTTTTACCTGGGATTAGCAGGTCGACGATTGCCTAAAATAACGAGGTTAGTGTAAGTACATATAGAAAGACAAAGAGCACACGTACATCAACATATTTCTCGAAACACAACCTCGGCGTAGCCCCAATCGAAGGCAATATCGTACCCTTGGCACCTCCCTCGGGAATATCTTTATTCTTCAACGACCGGGTCGAAGCCAAGTTGTAATTTTCATCAAACCTAAAACATGTCGTTGTCAGTGTATGTACATCCACAGAGAGAGAGAGAAAGAGAGAAACACTTACAACATCCTCTGATTAATTGAATACATCTCCTTATTCCTACTCATCACGATCCTAATCCCTCCCCTCGCTACATCCCTAAACCTAATATGGAACCCCCTAAATTCATTTCCAATAACGAAAAACATCGCAAACGGCTTTTTTGGATACTCGACCTCGGGTAAAAACCCTGGATCCAAGCGGAAGGACAAGGCGACCTTTGTAGGTTGGTAGAAATTCGTTTTGAGGATATGTTTGTTAAAGATCAGGAAGGATTCGAGAACTTGGAGGGAGTGTTTGTTAGGAACCATGCGGCGGATTTTGTCGTAGAGCTCCTCGTCGGAGAGGGGTTGGATGGTTTGAAGGCGTTGATAAGAGAGGGTGGGCCTACACAGATAACGGTTAGAGATACACATTGAAGAAATAAAAGCGAAAACGTATACATACATCAGTTCGGTAGCATGGTCAGATGCAGGGTAGTGAACCATGGCAAAGTTGACATAAAGAAGTCGAATCTAAATACCCAGTGAGCACCCGTACGATAACAGAATACTTGCACACCTACCAGCTCCGAATGAGTATGAATAACCTGTTCAATACTCTCCCTCGTAAATGTCTCCTCCCTAAACCTCCTCTTGATATTATTCAACACCTCGGCATGCGCAGGGTCGTTCTCGTCCAAGACGTTTTTTAGCTGCAAGTAGGCTGGGCCGAGCCTGTTGCAAAAGTGTTGTGCAAAGATCCAGCCACAGTCTATAACACAACCTTGTCAGCACAGCGATATGCAAGGAAGAGAAAGGAGATTCTCACAAGCGTACGTAGCCTCCTGGACAGCATGCGTACCAGGGGCCTTTGGGAGGAAGAATGGGTTTTCGGGGAGACAGAACAGAAGCGAAGCTTCCTTCATGACCTGGAAGATGGAGTGTTCGATCGGCGGAGCGTTAGAGTTTGGAACGGGGTTGAGGTACAATGAGATGATTGTGATGCCGTTAGAGAACTGTTCCACGTATTTGCGAGCAGAATAGAGAGAGTAAAAGTGGTAGAGGTTGGAGAGGGCACTGGTATAGAGGTTAGTAGATAAAGATGGATGGAAGGCAACGCGTACCTAAAGAAGGTTGTAGTCCCGCCCATCTTGTACCCGATAACAAGACGTCTCTCTCTCGAGCCTTCGACTTTAAAAACCTCCACGACGGGCCGTACCGTTGTTCGACGCTCCACATGATCTAGAATCTGGCTGAGTCGCTGAACGAGCGAGCGATGCTCTTTCATACCTTTTGGTAGATCTCAAGCGTGTTCTCGCTGGCCTTTTCCAAGAAGCCCTTGTCAGACACGCTGTTGATGTTTGTCCTGCCCTCTTTGTCCTTTGTGGCAGGCGTGTCTGGAAAGAAACACTTGTTGACAAAATAACATTTGAGCGGCAGAGAAGCAGTCGCGAAGATGGACCCGGCGGAACGGAAAGTCTCGAGTCTGTAGGCATTTTTGGGCTTTGAGCTGTCGAGGAACAGGGTGTCGATTCTAGATTCTAATTAATGAACGTTGGAAATGCCGTATAGAACCTGTGCTCACCTCGACTCGCACGTAGCGCCAGGCCCCTCGGTAGTAGTGATACCAGGGGGACTAGTATGAATAAAAGTCGCGCCATTTCCGTTCTCGTCAATCTTCTCGAGATCGATAACGAGCTTGCTCGGATTGTGCTTCGTGTACGCGAGCATTTTGGTGCCAAATAGCGGTCACAAATAACAGCTTGAGAATTGTTGCGGAAATAAGTGTCGTCAATGCCGAGATTCGTGTAAAACTAGTTGACTTTGTTGGCGACGAGTTCTTGTGGAATAAAACCCTACAAAATACAATAAATTTAAATCGATATTTGATCCAGTCTACTACTCACCTTTGCTGCAAATTCCTGCTGAACAAGAGCTCTCTGGTCCTCATTCACTTTGAAGATCTTGACTTGATTGAGCAAGCCATTGCTATTGTATGCAAGTTTGGCGAATACCGTTACGCGCAGCCTCTGTTTGGCCTCTGCAGCGGGTTTTTTTTGGCTTTGTTGGTCGAGAGTATGATCAGAGCGCTTATTAAATATCACTTTTCTCTACTAGCCACGTTCAAAGTTGACTCTACAGACCTGTAGAGAAAGTCTTGTAGAGCTGTAGAGCTTTTTCGTAGAGCTTTTCGAAATGTCACGCTGTGATTTTGAGCGAGCACGTGAATTTTGAGCGCTTGATGCGATCGCGCCTCCTTATCTATCCACTCTTAGTATCAAACTAATGCCACGCTTGCACGACCTGTATGCTAAGCAGTATGCGCTCTTTATGGTTATCCGCAACATCCTCACCCCAAATCTTGATTACGAGGCACTTTCGCGCCAATTTAAAGTCGATGCAGATGTCCTGCGGGCCATTCAACAAACTCGTTATCTGCGCGGACGGGAGCACCGCGTGATGCGGCTAGGGAATCTTCATCTTGCATTTGAGTATGCAAAGGATGAAGCAGATCATCATCGCTTTGTGAACTTACTTAGGATGTCCCCCGAATCATTTGACATCTTACATGAGCTCATTAAAGACCATCCTGTCTTCCAGAACAACTCCCAAAATCCCCAGGCTCCTGTACAGGAACAACTTGCTGTTACTCTTTACCAACTCGGCCGTTATGGAAATGCTGCATCCATCATGGATACTGCACATACCGCTGGAATATCAGAAGGATCTGTCAAAAACTACATTGAACGATGCTTTACAGCAATAGAAAGCCTTGATCACTTGTTTCTCCGACCGATGACAGAGGAGGAGAAAGAGCATGAAAAAGAATGGATGGATGAGTCACTTGGCTTTAAAGGAACCTGGCGGAATGGATGGGTTATGTATGATGGAACAATTGTTGTACTCTTTGCTCGACCAGAGAAGGATGGAGATGCCTACTACACTCGCAAAGGCAACTATGGCCTGAATGTTCAGGTATTGCTATCTACTACTAATTCCATGTATTCTCTAACTTGTAAACCAGATAGGGAATATTCCATCAAGCCTTCGAATTGTTGATTTTTCACATGGAATGACTGGTTCTGCACATGATGCAAATGCCTTTGCACACACTGCAGCTGCACTGTATCCAGACTGGTTCTTTGGAGTGGGCGAATTTGCATGGACCGACTCAGCCTACACCTGTAACTCACGCACAGTCCCAGTACACAAGGAGCCAGCTTCATTTCATCCCGAGAATGCAATTTTTGACAAAACACTATCAAGACTTCGGGTGCGTTCTGAACACTGTATGGGTCTTCTGAAAGGCAGGTTCCAGTGTCTTCGAGGACTGCGTCTTCAGATTCGTAATAATGAAGACCATGTTGCTGCTTGTCGGTGGATCACAATATGCATTATCTTGCATAACTTCTTGATAGAAGTAGAGGGGTCAGATATTGACTTTACACCTCTCAATATGCATGGTAGAGCAGAGGAAACAGAAGATGGTGTAGATTTAAATGCAGTGTCATGGGATGGTGATGATGATGATGCACTTCGTAGACAGTTGGTTGCAGAAATCGTGGCGTTTAAATCAATGGATATAAACTAACTATCAATGCAAATGAATGTAAAGGAATAAGTAAAATGAATGTAACTTCAGTTCGCCAAGAATTGTTTCTCCTCCTCATCTAATGCATCTAATAACTCCTCCGCACGCTCATCTGTGTACCGTCCCCGATCCTGCATTCGCATAATCATATCCCGGCGCTTCCCGAATGCTTCCATTGCCTCAAGTTTCAAACGCTTGTCTCGTTCCTTTTGACGATTTTCACTCTCCTGTTTACTAGCTGCAAGATGGCCTCTGAAAACAACCAAAATATTAGTTCTGAACAAATTCAAGACAACATTGACGTACTCTGCAAGCGAAAGAAGCGCTTCTTCAAACTTTGGTGGACGTGCACCTCGCGGTGTTATGTTCTGTTTTGCCTTTTCAAGCATGTCTTTTGAAAGAGATGCAGCGGCAGCGGCGGTGGCAACAGAAACCGGCTTGGTAGAAATGGGGGTGGCTGGAATGGGTTGAGATGCAGTCATAGGAGCTGCCTGCATAGGCGCTGGCCCTGTTTCTGGCAGGTGTTCTATTTCGTCCCAATCTGGACTACCAGGAGCAGAAGGAGGAGAGCCCTAGAGGTGCGCATAAGTAACATATATCTGGTGAAGAGAGAAGATGGCCTACTGGACCATTGTTGAAGGTCTCAAGAAATTCAACAAACGAGTCACTTGCAGCCACACGAGTTTCATTCCGTGCAGCCTGTACAGAAAGGATAGCCTCGTGCATGGTTTTATACTGTAACTGAACCTGAGGATCATCAACAATCTCAATCGGTGAATTTGCTTTCAAAGATGGCGGAGGCTGATAATAAACAGTTGAACGACCGTTTGGCCCGAAGCCCGTTGTAATAGCCGGTGGGTTGATGTTCGGACGTGCGGAGAATAGGGTGTGAAGACGAGGGAAGAATGGAAACCTCTTGACGATGGCATCTTTGTCAAAAAAAAAAAACGTCAGATATAAAAGCGTACGAAAAAGAAAGCACAAACTCCAGAGGTTCTTTGCCTCTTCAGGTGTATCTTCATCTGGGCCATTTACGCCGATATAAAACTTCAAACGTACATCTCCTCCTGATATGGCATTGTCCTCGGGTGCACTTACATCCTCATCGATACTATCAGAGTCTTCGCCGCTAGAGCTGTCCTCATCGGCATTGGTCCGGAGACCTCCGCCAGTGACTTTGAGCTTCTTCGCCTCCTTCTTGTAACGCTTCAAGAGCCTAAAATTAAAGTTTATCAATATCTAGGAAATAACAAATGCATGAGATGTATGGCTTACTGATTAATTTTGGAGCGAGTACGGCTTGCGGTTGTGGAAGCATCCAGGGCATAGAAATCCGGCCAGAGCACCTGAGAGATGCGGTTTATTGCATGGGCTTTTGTCTCGCCACTGATTTTCTGGATTAGATCATGTTAGAGACTCCGAAAAAGATGAATTTCTGTTCAAATGCACGTACCTCTCCCCTTCTGACACCGACTAATACACGGTTCTCTTCCTCTTCAAGCATTCCAATTAGAAGCCAGGTCTTGGTATTGTTGTCAGCTGGCCATGGAAACGTAGGAAGCGCAATTTTGGGTGCTGCCGCGGCCTTGGATTTCGGTTTCAAGCTGGATTTCTTGGCCTTCTTCTTTGAGCTTAGAGCTTCTGGTGGAGCCTGATTTTCGGTGTTATCCTTCAGTTTCCGCTTCCTTCCCTTGGTCATTTTCAGATGAGAGGAGAGTAGGCGCGTCAAGAAATAGAGGTAATAGAGGTAAAGCCTGAGAATACGGGACTCGGTATCACGAGATATCGTCACAGAAATGTCACATTTCGAAAAAGCTCTACGAAAAAGTTCTACAGCTCTACAGAACTTCCTCTACAGGTCTGTAGAGCCAACTTTGAACGTGGCTACTTTCGTCATGCTTTCATGTGAGTGAAAGAAGCTGCCATTTGAAGTTGACTCTCTACGGAATTCTTCAGGTTCTCGTCGAGAACAACCAACGAAAGAACTTTCTTGCCAGTTTACATCACTATATTTTCCCTCAAACGATGGTGCGTGTCCACCCATAAGCTTCCTCTGCTCGCCCATACTACGCCTATCATGTGATATCATATGACTTCCGTAGAAAACGGCTCCGGCATGAGCCAAAGCGTCCCTTCAGCAATTTTAAGTGTTGACTCCATCGAGTAAGTATTGTTCAGCTCAATATAATACTGTATTTTCGCTTCCTATATACTTTCACAATCTACAAGTTATTTCTAGCTGGCCGAGCTTTGTAAAACATCACTGCACTCAACTCAGCATCCCACGTCCGAGGATTCTGGCTGCGGGATGAATTGTACTGACGCCACTTCAGTCACCTACTAAAAGTCCCTACTTAGGCTTAACTATCCCTGTCTAGGTTGGCCCTAAGAGGGGTCAGATACCTGGGACATCCCAGGCCAAGATCCATTGGGAAGCCCAACCTGGGCTGTCCAGGTGTCTGGGGTCCTGACATGGTAAACTTGGGCTGCCCAAGTTACCATGTCCTTGGGATGCCCAAGTTACCATGTCCTTGGGATGCCCAAGTTACCATGTCCTTGGGATGCCCAAGTTACCATGTCCTTGGGATGCCCAAGTCACCATGTCCTTGGGATGCCCAAGTCACCATGTCCTTGGGATGCCCAAGTCACCATGTCCTTGGGATGCCCAAGTCACCATGTCCTTGGGATGCCCAAGTCACCATGTCCTTGGGATGCCCAAGTCACCATGTCCTTGGGATGCCCAAGTCACCATGTCCTTGGGATGCCCAAGTCACCATGTCCTTGGGATGCCCAAGTCACCATGTCCTTGGGATGCCCAGTTCCAATCACCCAAGAAATATCCAAACTAAATGTCTTAAGAGGCATAAAATAAACACATATGCATGTTCTAAAGCATAAGTAGGCATATGTATAACAACCATATTGAACATACATAAATACTTAATGACCTACAAAATCATATACTATAAAAACAGATATACAAAGCCAAAAAAAACAACATCTACAACAATACAAGGCTGATATACAATCAATTACAGCCATGGTAAAGACAACACGAAGAGTGGGCCCTAAATACATTCAAAATATACCACACGGCCGCTCAACTACGAGGAATTCGATTCTTCAGCTTGTCCTTTAGTGCACTGCGCTTGTTCTTCGTCAAATTGGAATGCTTGGCCTTTTTCTTCGGATGCTCACTTTCCTCTGTCGCAGGCGAGAGCGCCCTTTGAGTTTTAGCAGGTGCTCGTGAAGGTCCCGGTGCAGATGGTCTCGCCGGCGAAACAGAGCGGGGTAGCTGTCGTGAAGTAGATGGGGAAGGAGGATGTTCACGTGACGATGAAGGAACTGCAGAACGCTTGTAAGCACGTTTGGGACCAGAAGACGGTGAAGGTAGAGAAGCTCGGCGGCGAACTGAAGGATCTGGAGAACCATCACCCCACAAAGTTGCCTCTGCGTCCACTTCTTCGCGGTAGTCCTCCGAATGAGATACTGCGACGACGATGTTCCCATCAGTGTCCGTAACTAATGCTACATCGCACTGCTCCTTGAGGGGTAACTCGATCTCATCTGTGAGCGATGACAGGTCAGAAATGATATTGTAGCAATCGACAAAACTTACCTTCATCCCAACATACCATCTCGACGCAAGGCTTAGCATTATCGATTGTTTTTCCTTGCGCTTCCGCAAGCAGTGCTTGAATACGATTTTCGCAAATCAATGCAAGGTCATCAGCCTTGATATCATGGATTAACTTGAACCCGGGTAAGAAACCTTCAGTCCCTTCAACTCCACATTTGAAGAAGGGGACGTTGACAGGCCAGTTGATGATTTGAACGTGCATTCGCCATGCATTCTTGACGAACTGAGTAAGCTGTAGCTTGTTGGGATCCCTAAAATCCAAGTCCACATTGCTCCCATAGCCAACAAGACGATCTAGCAGCTATATCAACAGTGAATCAAACGAAGTAAATAAGATCTCTTACTCGCGTCGAAAGCCATAATCTTCGGTAAAAGCATTCGGTGATGGTCCCGCGTGGACTTACCTTTAGGCTTCGGAAGATCCCAGTAAAGCTTGGCCAAATCAGCCTCCATTTCACGAGATTTCATACGTTGCGTGCTTTCTCAGCATGAGTACCATAGACCTCATCCAGATATACAACGACTTACCGAATTAAAGCATGCAGGTCAGCAGCCTGCGCATACATCTGAGTGCTTTTAGTTTTGCGAATGTTTTCGAGATCCGTCGTGGCGACCCAGGTCAGAGCTTCATGATCCTCATGGAGAGCGTAGCCCCCAATATGATATCCAGTTTCCAGGTGTATCTTTTCGGCCTACTCGTTCGTTAGTACCTATAATAGACAACGACGGTAAATGATTACCATGCTTATGAAGGGGCGCATAATCTTGCGCATCGTCAAGTTCATCTTGCCCTTCTTCTTTTCCTCAATCAAATCCTCCATATGACCTTCGTACCACTCAATTTGCTCCTTGAGCGCAAGTCGACGAGCTCCGTTGTCGTGGAACTCGTCATCAGAGAGCTTGTCGCGCAGGAAGGCGTAAAACTCTGCTGTGACCACTTTCGTCCATTCCGAAGCAGTGACTGCAAAAAGATAAAGTAAGTTTTATATCTCACAAGCGAGGCAATCAACGTACCACCAGACGTACGACGCTTCTCGCCGTGTACTCCATACCATATCTGGAAGATATTGAAATAATTGACGGCCCTAGGGATACGGTCGTCTGCTTCAAGGTAGTTGTAGATCGCTCTTCAAATCACGTCCAGCTTTATGAGCGATTGCCGCCATTTCAGCCTTGAACTTGGCATGCGCAGTGTCAATATCACTCTTGACGGATTTGGGAAGAGGGCCTTTGGCCTTCAGAGGGTCTTCGTCGTCTTCATCGTCTTCGTCTCCGTCTTCGTCTTCTTTGTCGTCATCATCGGACGCGTCGGGCACTCTTCCTCCCTTGCCCGCTTTCGCTTTCACCTTCACCTTCCCTTCCCTTCAAGTTGGGTTTCGGTTTTGCCTTCCCCTTCCCCTTATCTGCATCGTCCTGCTCGTCCTCGCTGCTGCTTTCAACGATTTGGCGACTCTGGCGCGAACGCTTCGACGAACGATGATGAACAGAAAGTTCTTCCTCGTCACTGTTGCCAAAGATAGCACCATCTCCCACATCGCCTGCGTTAGAAGAACCAAAAGGATCGAATTCTCCAAAGAGTGAATCATCTACTTCGTCCTCTTGCTCCTGACGGCGACGCTTGTTCGGACGGCTCCCTTCTGGTTCCTCCAGCACTGATCTCTCCTTTTGAAGACGTTCCTCCTCCAGCTGTTGCTCCTTATCAATACGCTCCCGTTCCTTGCGGAGACGTCCTTGCTCCCGGCGTTCCTCCCGTTCAACACGCTCCTGCTCAAGACGCTCCTGTGCACGATGCTCTACTTCAGCAGCTTCTTGCTCGAGGCGACGTCCGAGCTCGATTCGATATTCTTCTTCGAGACGGCGTGCTTCTACTTCTCTGAGACGGCGTTTTTCCTCGATGCGACGTTTTGCCTCGATACGGCGTGCTTCTTCGATGCGGTGTTTTTCCTCGAGAAGCTGTCGTTCACGTCGTTCACGCTCCTCTTGACATTGCGTAAGTGCCTCACGATAGCGTCGGTCGCACTCGTCCAGATACCAAACAACTGCTTCCTTGTGTTCAAGGTGGCGCGAAAGCAATGCCTGCTGAGTTTCCACGTGCTTTCTCAGCTCCCTTGCCTCATCGTAATCCTCTGGGAGATGCTGGGACTTCTCAAGAAGGATCTCAAGATGATTATCGCTGCCGAATCGTTTCCGATATTCGAGCGAAGGGATCTCTTGTGCATTGGGCATCACAAGGCACCGCAGAAGCTCAACAGTGTGCTTTTCCGTGGCCTTGTAACCTTCCATATCCGTAATGTATGCCCACATTGCCAGCTGCATAGTCCCAATCTCGAGGTCTGGATAATCCCCTTGCTCATAAATAGCAGCGATAACAGGGAAACCTTCGATCAGAGCTTTGTCCTCGGTAACCCGTGCCAGAGCTTCTACTTCAGACCAGAATCTCTCTTCGATGAGTTGGGAAACGCCAGGATACTCGGCTCTGGCCTTGACTAGATAGTCACCGGCAATGCGAGTGACCGTATCGGCCAATCCTATACGATGCTTAATAGCATCGTGCGTTTGCAGCTCCCGAAGTCGCTCAACTTCAAGGCGTTCAATCTCTACCTGATCCTGGGTTTCGATGACCTCGTGGTGTGGACAAGGCGGAGGTTCGGAAGACGCAGCAGGTCCAGGAGGAGCTTGAGAGTGGGAAGTTAGCTCTGGCTCTACCGGGGGTGATGCAGGAGATTGGGAAGCGGGAGCTGGCTCTAATTCTGGAGGAGGCAAGCGCGGAAATTCGGAGAGCTGAGCTGGCTCTTCGGGGGCTGTAGCAGGAGACGGTGTAGGCGATTGGGAAGGAGCTCGGCTGGCCGTTTTATCATGGGACTGTGCCGGAGGAGATTGGGCTTTATCGTGGGCGGGAGGCGGAGTTGCAGGAGGGCAATCTTCGTGCGCGGGGGACGAAGGACGAGCTTGGGAAGGAGGACGACTGGCAGAGGTTTCCTGTGGTATCTTTCAAACACAGTTAGAGCAAGAGGGTTTCGGAATACATGAAGCGAAACATACCGTTTCCTTCTGCGCTTTCCCCTTAGTCTTCGCTTTTGAGGCACCGGGAGCGGGTTTCTTCTGCAATGTTTTGACTGCTTTTGTGCCACCGTTGACCGTAGATAGGGTGAGGTCTGCGGCAGCACCAGCAGATCGAAGTTTTCGAGTATTAGAGCGCGTTTTGCGAGCGTTGTGCATACTAGATGAACTTTGAGTAAAGAGTGAAATTACAGGCTAGATAATTCACAGTTCAGTTCAAAGGATACAAGGACGCGTAGAAATGAAACTCACGCGTGTCTTTGGCAGGCTCATTGTTCATGATCGTGGCCACTTGGCTTGAGAACCTACGACAATAGAACAAAGTTCAGCATACGTGTTTAATTGTTAGACGAATTCAGACAAATTTTTATCCACTTTTATGGCGTTGTGCCGTTTACTTGGCAATCTTATTATACATAGATATTCTATCGTAAATACGAAAGTGAAACACTCACTAGTCGGTGTCGTCGCTGTCGGCCATGACGACGACGATCAGTCGGTGAGAGTTCGGGAGAAACTGGGAAAGTATAACGTGATGTCACGGCGTCGGTGATACTCCCAGCGCCAAACAAGATGGTTACATAACCAAGTCGTTGGGCGCTCGGAGTATCACCGATGCCGTGACACATTGTCACGCTTTCCCAGTCTCTCCCGAACTTTCACGTACGATACTTCCAGTAAGTGTTTTCCCGCTCGTAGTTTCGTATTATACCGTAGCTGTAGATATAATTGAAGATACGCTTAAGAATGGCTCAAGGCCATAAAAAAGCGTAAAGTTGAAAATTCAAATTTTGAAAAAAAAAAATACGGATTCCTTTGTGAGAATGGAGGCGTTCAGGCTTATAATACGTAGCTAACCTTTACTGCTTCAGGTCAATGGACGGCCATTCGAAAATCCGCAAGGACGACTCGGTGTGTAAAGAGCATTTACATTCATATTATACTGATACTTCCTCCGTTCCCAGGTCCGCGCTTTCATATCCACAGAGGCCGACGAAGATTCTATTAGCGACGAAGAAGATCCTAACGAAGAAACGGCCCTGGACTTCTCAGAGCGTAAACGCCAAACTGCTGAATTTACCCCTTTGCCCTCCGCCCACCTTCCCTCTCGACTGGACTTGCTCCTTAATCGACTCAACGCAGAGATCGAGGATCGGACGCATCTCCTCTCCACTCTTCCGCCTCCCTCCGAATTCCTTCCTGGGTCCCCTCTCAAAAAGCGGCGTATAGCTCGCTCTGAATCTCCAGAAGAATCGTTGAACGCAAGTACTTCCTGGGACGCTGCTTTTGCAGCCAATCCTGGTTCACAGCAGGAGTTCATTGATGGGTTGCAATTGGGACGTGAACTTGACGAGATAACCGCCCACTACTCTCGCTCACAGTCGCAACCACATGGCTCCGCATCAGCCGCGGACGAGGATGAAGCAGACAACCGCAGATTTGAGTGGAATCGCTTTCGCGCCTGGGTTAATCTAGTAACTGGGCAAACGGCTGAAGTCTTCCAATACGGAATTTACTACGTTCGTTGCAGGGTAATTATTCTTTCATATCACATTCTAGTACATTTGCTAATGTGGTGACAGAGAGGCCGGGAGGCTGAAATCGTCCAACGCATCTGCCACGACATCAAGAACGGCACTGTCAATCGAGATATCTTGCGAAACGCGTCTCTAGCAGCACTTCCCGGCGGTATCTACATCCAGGCTCGTAGCATGCTGCCGGGAAATCATGTCCTTGCGAGTTATCTTCGCATGATCGAAGGGTTTATATATCCTAACACTCCACGCAACATTCACCCTAGCTTACCCCCAGGATCTACACACGCTCCTAATTATTACATAGTACCCTTCATAGCGGACAGCCCTACGCTCCAATTTCCGAAGCATCAGCTTGTGGTCGGCCTAAACGCGAATAAAGGATGGACTGACGCACGTCAGAAAGATCCCTTCCGAACTGGTGCTTGGGTTATAGCCACGAGAGGCCGTTATAAAGGGGATTGTGGCCTGGTCGTTGAGGATGACTATGGCGAGCTTGACTCGACCGAGCGAATGGTTTCATTTCTTCCAAGGCTTAGACTTCCTGTCTTCAAACCCAGCGCCGAGTCAGCTGCAGCTGAACCTCCGAAGAAGAAGAATTCATCTCGCCCTCCTCCCGTTAAACTCGTGGGTGCCGGTGCGATTAAGCAGCTCGGGAATAAGTTCGGTTTCAAACTCAAGTACGAATGCATTGAAAATTGCAAACAACCAGAAACCTGCACCCACCAGGAGATTAATCGCAAGCGATTGACTTTCTTGGGCCAAACAACTCGTGGGGGGCTCGCTCTTACGATCCAAAAGCTCGGTACGATGAAATTGGCAGAGACACTTCCGGACGATCTTGTCATGTCTTTCGCCGAATTAGAGAATACTGAGATCTTTAAAACTTGGATGCCGCCTCCCTCCTCCTGGTCTTTCGAGTCCGGCGAACAAGTTGTAGTCGTACCCTTTGACGGCGGGACCTTGGCTTCAGAATTTGCACGAGAAGTATTTTCCGACTTGGATATCGAGGATCCAAGTACGCGGGAAGGAAAACTTTTGGAGATGCTTCCCTTGTACTGCAGGGTTGAGTTTGTTGACCAAAGAGAGCGAGCCGTTCCTTACCATTTTCTTCGAAAGAGAATGCAACTAGGCGATACAGTGCAGTTGTTAGCAGGAGTCCGTCCTATTAAGGAAATCACTCGCACTCCGGTTGAAAACACTGTCGTTAATATTATCCGCAGTGAAGTCGTAGCCTTGGGGGGAAAGCAAGGATTGGTCGTAGCTTTCAGTGATAGGACTGTGGACGTTTGGATCCCCGAAATCGCAGCAACGCTCTCCTTGCATCCGAATACTCTTCGCAACCTAACGCTCAACTCAATCGCAGTTCCTTTTATACCCTGGCCGCCTTTCGCTAAATTTCATATCGGTCACAATAACCAAGTAATTCCAACCAACCCGTTGAATGTAGTTGCTGGATTTGAACCCATCACAGTTCATAATTCTAAAGCAGACACTGATACGACGACCGTGCTACCACGGCTCCCTTTCTTCACGGGAATAACCCCTTGGAAGGATATCTTAGTCTCTCCAATTGGTCAATTTCACCGCAAGGGGTACCGTGGTAGGGTTAAAGATGTCAAACAGGACGAGAAATGCGTCAGCGGTCTTGCGGTGCTCGTCGAGTACGAAACTATCAATATGACGGATTCTCCTAGACACTGGTACGACTACGATGTGCTACGTCGCTGCGACAACAGCCGTTTCATCCATGACGACTCCATGACCTCAAATCGCAACAGAACCCAGCAGAAGGACGTGACCTACTATGACTTCAAAGTAGGCTACGTCCCGAAATATATCTTGGAAGATCACAAAGAGGCCTATGCTCGACAGAAGGGAAAGAGTGGAGGCCGAGGAACGCCAGCGGGTACTGCACGAGCGTCAGATCGGGGTTAACGAACAGGTTGAACGATCCGTCGCAAACCGTGAGCAGAGGATCAATGAAAACCTGGAGGCGTTGAATGCAGTAGGTGTTGAGCTAGTCCGGGACGATGTTTCAGGACTTTATCGGTACATGGGTGGTTCTGCGATTATAGAAGAAAGTTCATCCCAAACCCCAAATCCCTACATCGATGAAAGTCGGTATGCCTCCGCCGATTTTCTCATTATTCCCCCTGTTGCATCCACCCCGTTGTCCGCCGCTCCGAGTCATTCGAGCCATTGGTTGTTTGACCCTCGTATTCGGGAAGGCTTAGGTGACAACCATATTCTAATTGCTTGCAAAGGCGAAACTAAGGATCGCCGGGTGCATCTGCGAGTCGTAAACGGCGTCACAGAAGCGTACAGTGCCAGTGGTCACAAGCGTCAAATTCGACCGCAGGACCTAGTGGATGGATTTCGTTCATATGGGGTGAAAAAGCCGTTCAAGGCTGCTGGCCTCTATCTCGTTTGTGAAGGTGATCATATAGGCAAACTAGTTCGTCGCGCTTCGGAGTACTTCGGTGACAACATGGAACACTACAGAGATCCATTATGGACCGTGCAAGTTGTCTCCGTAGCAAAGGAAAATGGGAAGCATGTCGAGACCATTCAGTTGGACTATCCGCAGTTTCATTTGTGTGGTGCTTCACTTGCGGAGGTCTATGAACCCAGAGAGCGGAGGAAGGCAGGCAATGAGGCAATGACAGTTGTGCGGGAAAAGCCTGGGGCTGAAGGTATGACCAATGGATATTTTGTAGATGAGAACGGATGTACACAGGGATACTTTGTTGACGAAGATGGAAGACTTGTTGAATAGACTGTACAATAGTTGTTAAATTATGAATAAATGTATATACATATTAGTTTTTGTACCCGAATGCTTCTTTGTGTAGTAGTGTCTCGTAGAATTGCCCAGTACATGTACATAGATTTTAGCATGCTTACAATTCGTGGCGCAGCGTTTGATATAAACAGCTTTGACGTGCCACCTTGGGATCTATTATCTGATATTGAGCGTCCGCAATGACGTTAAACTACAAAGCACATGCCCACAATGGGAGCACAATGGAGATCTAATTTGTGTGAGACCTTTACCTTTACCTGGGGATACTCAGTTATCTGACCAATTGGACTTGCACTTGAACCACGACTGCCATGTCTGTTATACGCTCAGCTGTTGCTCGCAATTGCTCAACAAAAACCTTGCCCTACAATCGAAAGGTGTGCGCTTCTTTTTTGGGCTTTACTACTTCGTCTTCGGTTGACTGTGGGCTAGAACACGAAGCATGGACTGGAATCTAAAGAAGCTTCAGTAGTAGGAATGAAGGTGAGTTTCATGGCTTTTAAGGGCTTCTGCCTTATTTACTCGCTTTGCATTGACTTACCAGACAACACGGTCAACATACCAGCCACTTACGCGCCTTCCCTTGTCCTTCATCCCGACCCCCAAGGCTGAATACGATGACCTCTGGCCCGAAAATCCCTTCTGTTATAACGATCTGGTTGATGACACCTTGCTCCCTAGTTGGAGCTACGTTGGGGATTTAACGGTCGATAATCTTATAGCAACTGAGGACTACTATAACTTCCTACTCCCACTTGCGCGCCATCGCAATCCCGAGGTTACCAAATGGGTCCTCGTGCGTATGGACGCTGAACTCGAAGCCTTAGCCAGGCTGCCCGACGCTGACTTCCCGGCCTTCGAGGCAGATCACCCACCAAGTCGCAAAGAGCTGAACCGTTGGCTACTGAAACATGATAAATATGGCCTGCACACGATTCATCAGAACACCATAGCGCTACTTCGATCTACAATTGATGACATGCTGGAGTATGAGATACCGAGGCACGAGGAGCTTTTCGGTGATAGGTTGAGAATTACAAACATGGAGAGATGTATGTCTGAAGATGTTAGACGACGTCAGCAAGCTCATCTGCTAGAAAGGACTCGAGAGGCGAAGGAAAATAATCTAGTTGATTAATAGACTTCATATTATCTTTGTATTTAGCACAAGCTCGATGTCCATTGCCTCGTCTCTTTTGTATACAACATCGAAACGGATATAACGGTATAAGCCACCATGAACAATAGATTAATTTTTTTGTTGTGTACAAAAACGGGGAATAATGTAAGATCCACCATTCATTGTTAGCTTGCACGTCCGAAACGACGTTAAACTATCACGTTGTTTTTGGCTCATTCCATACGTGACTGAACGCGGTTTTTTCCTCGGATTTTTACTCTGTGCACTTAGAATGTCTCGCCTTCACCTGTCGAAAAAGAACTTGCAAAGGGATCCCATAGGTGCACAGACTCCACCTCGCTCCGCCTATGACCTCTTTCCAAGCTCCCCTCGATCAACTTCACCAACGAAAAGAAGTGCCAAGCCGATAGTCTTTCTACCCAATGGGAAGACCCTTTCTCAGCGCGCTCATCTGCCCATCCCTCGTGGGCAAGTTGGTTTTCTCGAGCGTCCCGATTATAATACTGGAGCCACAACACGGGTATCTGCTTCCTCTTCCGAGGACATCCACAATGTATTCGGAGATGGTGGCGAAACCTTTGTAGTTCCGACGCCTCATTCACGCAAGAGGCTTGCGCAATATGCGCGATGGACAGACGAGGTGATACCTCGTCTGATTGGACCGTACATGAAGTATGTTCGGGAATCCTCGAATTTAGCAGAAGAGTTATCGGTGGAGGCTGAGGAGTGCGTCTGTCTCACTAAAGGGTTAGGTCTAGAGGTACTAGTTGTTCGTTTTAATAGTGAGTTTGCTTTGAAATATATATCATTCATTTGTAATGTTCCTACAGAACTCGAAAAATTACCATACGAACATGCGCCTGCCAAACGGCTGCAACTCAGCTCATGAAACGAGGACTTTTTGGTTGTGCGCCACTACGTCCCAGTTTGGCCGTCGACCTTCGTGTTCTGGACTTTGTCAGCCGCCTTTTCCTTCGTATCTCTCCTAATAACACCGCTGTCTGTAAT